>KZ808181.1:193995-206519 GCA_000696205.2 Oncopeltus fasciatus | reverse complement strand
ATATATATATATATTTCAAAATATGGCTTCTGCTGGAAAAAATTTTCAATTTAAAAAAAAAAATTGGAATAAAGCTTCAAAATCGTTATCACTGTACTAACATGAATGGAATCTTGGAATCTAAATCGTAAATTAATTTATAATGCATCAATTTAAAGTTCTATTATTCATTGAAAATGACAAATAAATTAATAAGTGATTCGCTTCTTATTAATTTTCCACTTTTGAGGAACGAATATCAATTTATAATTTTAGGAATAAGTTATCCAGCATCCAAAGAATACAGTCCTTCTAATCCAAAATCCTCAGAATCATATTTGATGCACCCAATTACGTCGCGAACTCCTTACTCCACAATAAAATCGAAATCCATTTTGTTAAAGACGTCATCACACCCGTTTTAATTAATTCCTTTAATTACCTTTAATGACCTTTCCATGCATCCCAATCCTTTAGCCCAAACTCTATCCAGTATTATCTACCCATCCTCATGACCCACCAAGTCGCCTGAATAGGAAAAAAAAACACTGAAAATATTTAAAATAATGATTTAGGAGTTCTGTCATGATTGGGCAGCTTCTCAATCAAGCGAAGTACACGCTAATTTAAATTTTGATTAAGTTGAATCGTACAGGGATCCAGAAAAAAAAATGTGGAATTACTTAAACACAATAATCATCATGATTTAAATATTTATGTATTACAGTTCTTTTTTACATTATTTTTCAATTTTACCTGTTTTTTTATATTAACTTTTATTTTAAATATTATTAGTATTACTATTAAACAGCACATTCCAAGTTCTATAAAATGTAAAGAATGGAATCACTAATATAGTTTTATTAAAAAATAAAATAAAATAAAAAAGTAATAAGTAAATGGTAACTATCAAACGTATGAGGTTCGTCTAAATGCCACAAAATAGGTATGAGAAGAGAGTTGATAGGTCATAACTAACCTGGAAGTATGGCTACCGATGGTCAGAGGCCTTCATCGTTATTCTTCGCCTAGGATCGGATAACAGCTTCATTAGGAAGAGACGGTCGAACCGCCCAACGGAGATTCACACGCTAGCCTTCGTCAGTGCCAGCTCCCGGACGCTAATCCTTACATATGGCTTGCCCCAGGTAATCCTGACGTAAGAAAGACGAACCGACTTCTGATGAGTCCTCTCGATGGGGTTGGATTTGAACCCTGGGGATGGCGTTTCCCAACGGCGACCTGGCGTCGGGATCCCTCACTTTTTTTTAGTATATTTTCTTTTCACCCCTACCGAAGATTTTAAATAGGCCTATTGTGACCTTTGAAAGCAGATAGAGAAATGGGGTCGGGAAAGATCTGAAAAAAAAATATGGGGTGGATCTTTGATGGTATTTTTTTTATAGGTGTATAAGGCCTTTATACTGGCCTAGTTAATCCTTCAACTTTTGCCCTTCTTTGTGGAGCATTTAAACTTCCACTGCTTTAGTCAAGGGACAATGAGAGTATTTAGATATGCCCTTTGGCTAGAGGACGAATGGGGTATATCTCACATTCGTACATAGGGCAGGTTCTATTACAATAGCCCCATTATAATGCCCGAATGATTCGTTTGCCGGATACCTAAGAGGGCTATTAATTGTCACTGATACCCTTATTAACAAGTCTTCTGTGCTGGTATATTTATTTCTCATTTTCACATATCTTTCATTACGCGTTTCACTGTGTGTAAACTAATCTGAAAGACCAGCTAAACGGTTTATTTTATACTGAAATTGTACTTATGATACTCGATTTCCAGGTACATTAAAAATAATTGCTGGTAACGTCAAATGATGGAGCAGTTCCTCAGTGCACTGCTGCTCATGTTCAATCCTTGCTTCCTTTGAAATGTAACTTTTTCCTTCTGTTTTTATCTTTCTAAATCCTCTCTGCAAAGAAGAGCTGCACTTATTATTCATATGGCATTTCAAAAAGATTAGCAGTTTGGAACAGATATCCATTTCAGAAGTTTCCCAGGAGGAAAAGATCAGTCGACCTTCTCGACCTATATTGGTCTTTAATTTCTTCTTCAAAGCGACTTGATAGATTTGGATTGATAAATAAAAACCAAAAACTTGATCTGTAGAAGATCGGTAGACAGACACACTTGTGAGTCCAGTAGAATGAACTCGAGTAAAATCGAAAATTTTCAAAAACTCTACCATGAGAACAACCACATTAGCTATATTTCGTAGAAATCCGTCAAAAATATGTATATTTTTAATCTTTTATAATTTGAGTTTAAGGTCGTAAAACTCATTTATTTCATTTCAAACTATAACACTGGCTCAGTGTGATGTAAAAAAATGAAATAATTAAATATAGAACATTTTAAATGTGTTATAGTATCATAACTTGTTAGTATTTTTTAAAGTAACATATTGATATTTTGTGAATATTATATTTCTTGTTCAAATTTTTTTCATGCTACCTCTACCTCTATATTGATTTTCAAAAATTGAAATCCTAACTTTCCAACAGCATTAAAATCCTGACTTTTAAGTAATCATTAGTTGATAAGGATATTCGCGGTTTTCTCTTTGACTTCCAAACTATGCCTTGCTATCTTGCCTTTTCGCTCTTCTCTTTCCGGTTGTCTTGCCAAAATAAAAATAAAAAATAATATAAATAAAAATTCCAACAAAAACACAATTCAACCCTGTATGACAAAAACACTAATCTCCCTGTAAAATAAAAACACTAACATCTCTATAAAATACCTCTCTTCCTGTTTTTTTAAAATAGTAAAATGTGTCCATTATGTTATGTTTTACTATATAAGCTTATAATAATGTACGGTATACAAAAAAATTTATATTTTTTAAAATTATGTCCACTCCTGCAAACACACCTGTCTTAATTAATTGTTTTCGGTCAAAGTAGATCCAAAAAATACAAATTTAAAAAATGTGTATTTTTTAAATTTGTATTTTTTGTATTTGCCTTGACCGAACCCCAACAAAAAAACATCTAAAAATAGTATATACGGTTTAAAGACTCTCCATTTGAACACCTGTCTTTGTTACGGTTTTGTTCAAAAATTTTATATCTCTTTACTTCTCCTGGAATTTATTTTGAATTCTGACACATTAAACATTCTCTTGATAATTAGCTTTACCCACACACTCACCCGCCAACCCACCGTACGCTTTGACCTAACATACATACATTCATACGTACCAGTCAACAAAAAACTAAAGTCACATTATTTTAAGAATTGTAAGAAATTTATTTAATTTTATTTTTTATTAACAGTTTTATTATTTCAAATATTTACATTCATGAAATTCAATTGTGGAGGTAAGTCAAATTAAAACAGCCATACATGAATCTACACATGGTGTGTCCACCGTTTCCTTATTATGCAAATACTTACATTAACAGCTAAAGCAAAGACCTTGAAGATCAAAGATAGTATCTCTTCACCTTCATCGTTAAAAGAGAGACAAATGTGGAAGACTTAATGAGAAGGAAACCTTACTCCACGCTGAATGGACTCAAAAAGGAAGTCAGAACAGAAAATAGTATTAAAAAAAAAGTGTAATCTGTAAAAGAATTTTCGTTGAGAAAAGTGACTTATGGAGGTAATTACGCCCGTTAGGGGAGTCCCTCGTATGTAACAGGGACCCGAACAATAAGTGAGCGTGTGAGAAATGGAAAAAAAAAACAAAAAAAAAAAAAAACCTGGAAAGATGGCCGTGTTAAATTGGCCGTGCGGCATTGTCTGTGCCGGCTCTTGTAGCATTCGGATTGCTCACGTTGTATTCGGCTTGTGACGTCTTCCCATTCCAGTCCACGTTGCCTTCTTGCAGCTCCCGGTCTTATCTCTGCACGAATCCTGGAATGGTTCGGTCCATCAGTGCCGAGATACAACGGGACTCACTTCCTCCCGATGGACAGGGCAGATAGTACACCTAGAAGCACTAGACAGTGCCCACTCACTTAACCTCACACTCCATTGAGTGATTCTCAAACTACAGCATGGTGCATCTAAACCATGTATTCTTATCAGCCATAATTGCTGGGCGAAAATCCTTGTTGTAAGTTTGGTCTCACCTGGAGGTGTAAGCAGACACGAGAGTATAACAATATCTGCATGATCCTATTGCTCATTTATTTATTTAACAGAACATTGCATAGGACCTCGTTTTTTAAAAAATAAATAGTCAAACAAACAGATACTTAAGACAAGTAACTGTTACTCTGAAGTTCCATTCTAGCACCTGTTATCGAATATTGGCCCCAAAAGTTACATAAGCGGGAGAGACCATCACGGACCCATTATGGAAAGAATTTTGTGGACAATTAGATAACTGTTACTAGTCCTGATGTTATTAGTAACTCTACCAATTTGACTGGTTACTTTTATTAAACTAGATCTAAACTGGGTTCTATTCTTTTTTTATTTTTGGGTAACAGAAATATTAGCTAATTTAGCTCTTTTTTTTAATTTTTTAAATTCTCTTACATAGCTATCTACATTCATACTTTTTATATCACTTTACATTATGGTAATTCTGTATTATATTATTGTCAATTATTATTGTATTCTTAGGAAATTGTATTTCTACAGGCCTGAAGATGGCTTACAATGTAAGCCAAACGTTTGCAGATAATCTTTTAAAAAAATACATTTTTTTAAAATTTGTATATTTTTTTTTTTTTTTTTTTGGATATACCTTGACCGAACCCAAACTAAAATCATCAATCAATGAAATATTAGCTTTTTATCGCCTATTAGATTCGAAAATAATATCCTTGCCACCTTTTACTGAATTCATGTGATTTTTTTTTTTTTTTTTTTTTTAAGGTTTATACTCATTACTTATACCACTTACTTTTTCTGCCGCATTGAAGAACATTAATCTCCTACACAATTCCCAGTAATGTTTCCCGGTCAATTGTCATTATTTTCCCCCTAAGGACTCTGATTGTTCTCAGGACTTTTTTTTTAAGTTCAGTCAAGAAAATTTGGACCGTCCAATCTTTGTCTTCATAAGATTATCCATCCTGAAGTCTTGTCGAAATACGCTTTTCCTTTATCCTTTGCTCTTGACCCAGCCATAGAATTTCACCCTGCTTGTTCTTGGCGGCCCCTGAAGCCGTTTACTGGAAATGGATCTTGGTTTGTTACTTACCTCCAATGACCCTTCTCCTCCACGGATACAAAAAAAACTTTTTAAAATTTTTCTTACCAGCGCATTGAGCACGAACGCTTATTTCCCGGTAAGGACCCATTTCTCATTCCCATAATTCACCATTTCATTTCTTCTTTGTTATTCTCACAGCGTTATTTCAATACAACTTACGTTCCATCGAAAATTACAGTAATATCAATTTGTAATAGCAGACACACAAACGCACGCAAAATACACCAATGAACTAACTTTTCCTCTCTTTTTTTTTTTTTTTTTTTGTTAAAGTAACAATATTGACAACTCGACACCAGTGCGGGGAATTTATTAACTCATCAGACTAGTCTCGGTAGCATAAATGGAAAGTGCACCAGGATAGCAGGAGATCCAGGTTCGATTCCTGGCTGAGACAGTTACATTTTTTTATTCTGTTCCCTTGCACTAAAAATTGTTAAAATTTACGTGGGATTAAATACCAAAAAAAAAAAAAAATATTAATAAAAGTTTTTACTACCATCAGACATTTCAGTTAACCTTCTCCCTTCCTCTATTTTTGGCTCAAGAACAAACTAGCCTTACATTTTACATTTAACAGCTGTATGCCGGATTTAAATAAGAAATCCGATTTAAAAAGACGCCTGTATAGCTTTGACACACACATCTATGTCTCAACTATACGGATATCTAGACGGGAACACATGTATAGAGCAAATCGCTGATATATTATAGAATCGTTCAAGGGGGTGGGGGCTTAGTTTTGAGGGAGCTGTTCAGAGGGGACGAAGGTAGAATGCACATTTATGTCAAGGCACGATCACATTTATGGACGAGGCCTAGCAGAACGCCTGCTATAGACAATGAAGACCACCCCTCCACGCGATTCCTCCCAGAGAGCCAGCGTCTACCTTATCTGAGTTCGTGAGACAGATCATCTCTATAAAGTCCGACTGGGAGGAGGGATTCAGCTGTGCGAGGCGATCCGAGTCCAGCTGGCTACAGATGTCAGATAGAGAGTACTGTTTGCCGACACACACTCTATGGATTTGAGCTGTTAGCTCCATATCTAGTGGGCGCTGATAGGTGAGGTACGTGTCGCAGCCGCCCCGCGACGCATCTGCCTCCAAACTGTCGACCAACTTGGTTTTCCATGATTTAGCTGGATATACCAACCAGCTGCCTATCTATGACCAGTCTCTTTGGAGGGGGGGGGGGGCTACGCCTCAATTATATAGGGGAATCAAGATATTCATGTTAATACCGTGAGGCGAACAGATTTTTACTTGGAGAAGCAAAAAATATTTCCCTAAAATTATGAGAGGATTGCCAGGAATTCTATCTTAGGAGCTAGAGAATCAAAAAATAATTTGTAACGTAAAAATTTATTTTTGTCAACGTTTTGGCCTGAATTTCAGACTTTCATGAGGGTTGAATATGAAAAATAACATATAAATATAATTTAGAAAAAAGCCTATATATCATAATACAACACATGAATAATAAATGAAATGATAAAACTGTGTGTAATCCACTTCATAAATTGTTCATTATTATTCATGCGTTGGAATATGACGTATAGACTTGTTATCATACCTTCTATTATCCGTCTTCATTGGTTTCTGCAAACCATCTTCTGTTGGCGAGCGCTTTCGGACATTGTCTATCTTCTTGGCCGAATACATGTGTTCACTGTCACTGTCTGTATTCAGTTCTGTATGTTGAATACAGACTGTGACAGTGAACACATGTATTCGGCCAAGAAAATGTCCGAAAGCGCTCGCCAACAGAAGATGATTTGCAGATACCAATGAAGACGGATAATAGAAGGTATGATAGTTCTATATTCATTGGTAGTAAAAATAACCTTTTGGATCATTTATAGACTTGTTTCTGTATTATTTTTGTATGTTTTTTCCCCCATATTCAGCCCTGAGGCCTGAAATTTAAGCCAAAACGTTGGCGAATATATATATATATATATACAAACCTCTTTTGTTTAAGAATCTATTCTAAATTCTTCAACTACCAAGACCAGGGGCGCCAGGCTAGCTCAAAGGATCCGTACGGGTCTCGCAATCCTGACGCCGCGGGTTCAAATCCCGCCCAGGTCAATCTTTTATTTATAATATAGAAGCTTGTCCTGAGCCATGGGTGTTTAGAATAGGGTGGCAACCTGTAGATAGCCCCTCCNAATTCATTCATTACCAGATGTTAATACTACTTTAAAGTTTTCATGCAACATTCCATGAAATGAAGAATTTGCACAAAGACCACAAAATAATAAAAATTATTATTATATGGAAAGTGTGGTAACGTTCACAATATATTTTTGAAGAAAACAAATATTTTTAATAGTTAATACTAAAAATAAGGAAGTAAACAGTTTATTAAACCAAAACATAACATTTAATGAAATCACCATCTAGCAAGGAGGAAAAATTTGCTTATTTGCAACCACAAACCTCCAAGGACATTCAAATCCTCTAGTCCTCTCCCTGGCATCCCACGTTCATCCCGACCACTCTCCCAGACGCCTCAAGAGGAAGTGGCCAAGAGACCTACTTCAGCCAGTTTAGTTATAATATCAAGAGTGTGAATGCACTGGCATTCTTCTCCTCCTCTCACTCCCTCCTTGACTCCCTGCCTAGTCTCCTTCTTATCCTAGGATAAGGAGAAGATGGGTGCCGGATAGTCTATCGCGGGTTAACCTGGGCTCCTCTCTGAGGACGGGTTACGTCCCGGGATAGACGAGCAAGGACAACAATGTACCACATCAAAAATTTAGTGTATAGAATAATGAACAGAATAATTTTTTTAAAATAAAGAGTTATATATATAAAAAGATTACACGAATCTTGGGTGACAGACATTTTTTTAAAAATTACTTCCCATATGCAACCTATTTACCTGTATGTTTCTTTGCTTTCAGGAATGTGGCATTGTTGTATCCTTTTAATGGCTAATACAAATCCTTGTCTCTAAAAAAATAAAAAAATAATTTAAAAACGAATATTTTGTGATATGTATGCAATCCTCAATTAAATAGGTATTATGTGAAGACCACATGCTACTTCGAGAGGTGGCCATTCACTCCCAAGGAATTGGTGTTATCTCAGCAGAATATATTTATTACAATTCGACTGAGGATTATATAAATTTCAGAAAAGATTCCTAGATGATTATGACAACATTTTATTTCATTCATTAAAACGTTATGATAACTCCTAGCAGTACAAGATAGATCGAGGAAATTTTTCTAAGGCCAACAAATTAAAAACATTTTCTAGCCAAAAACAAGGTATATAAAAAAATGGTGAAGATAGAAGGAGTAAATTTGTACAATTTTTTAAAATCCAAAATGAGAAAACCTGAACAAAACTTTGTGAATTTTGAAATGTAACTAATAATAAGCTGATTAAAAATTAATTATACAGCATAAAATTTAAAAAAAATTAAACTTGAATGTTACATATAGACTTAATTTCATAACAATATAAATCACATTATATTCTTGGGATATGTGTTTGATTTGTATAATGTTGTTATAAACGTGATATTATGTGTACTATGTTCTATGATATTATATTTAACTGGTATGTGTAGCGGTATTTATATATGTATTACACCTTTTCTGAAATACGTGACTAAATTATAATGTATACTCAAATTTCTGGAAATAAAGAATTTCCCTTCTAGAATTCGATTAAATTTCAGGATTAAAAAATTCGGAATATCGTTCATTTAATGTAAGCCAATTGTTGAATGTAGCGTAATAGGATAACGCGCTTGCCAGGTTAGCGGAGATCCAGGTTCGAGGCGTGGCTGGGACAGTTAGATTTTTATTCTATTCCCTTGCATTAATTGATCTGTAATGTAATTTATTAAGATATCATAATGTTGAATACATGCAGTAAGTTTCGACCCATTATATTGTAATTATATATTTTAGCAGATTTCCAGCTGGTGAAATAGGAAAGCAATCTATCCAAGAGCTGAAACTGTTGTCCACTTTGTTGACCTGCCTGTCCTGAGAAGGGTCCACGGATGATGACGTCCGTAGATAACTCTCACACCGGCCAGGAACGCTCGGACCAATTCGATCTCCTACAGATATCTCGCACTCCCCCGCATTGTCTCGGATACATATCTATCACGAGATACGTGTCGCAGCCGGCTCTCTCTCTCTCTCTCTCTCTCTCTCTCTCGCAGCATCTGCCGCCCCCCCCCCAAGACTAATCCTCATTAACCTCTGTGCGCATGCGTCCTCCGACACCGACCATCTCGTGCTGTGCCGCCTCCTAATTGACTGTCCCCGCACGGATCCCGGTATCCAAAGCTGATCAGACGCTTACGCCCAGGTTTATTGCAAGCGGGGTAGTGAGCTGCATGGTGCATCCAATGGAAGTACTATTCTATCTGCCAGGGAGCATCTGCAATTCCTATTGGCCCTAATTAGAACCAGAGTTTGTTTGAAACACTAATTAATGAACATCTCGAAGAGGGAAAGATAGGAGTTTTGATTACCTTACTTAAATTTTAAACTAATTAAAATAATCTAAAGGGTTATTATGACTACCAATGAATATAGAACTATCATACCTTCTGTAATCCGTTTTCATTGTTTTCTACAAACCATCTTCTGTTGGCAAGCGCTTTCGGACATTGTCCATCCTCGTGGCCCAGTACATGTGTTCACTGTCACTGTCTGTATTCAACTGGGTTTGTATTCTGTCAGATGCGTACAATGTCCGAATGCGCTCGCCAACAGAAGATGGTTTGCAGAAACCAATGAAGACGGATTATAGAAGGTATGATAATTAAAATAACTTTGTCTATCTAAGTAGAAATTGTTAAAATGCGATTAGCCCTCTGTACTTTTTGTGAAAACATCATTTCATTGATGCATTATATTCATAAAGTACTTATTGTCAATGTGACATTGAGCGTTTGTCTCAAACAAATGTTATTTATGAACTTGACATGGTTAAAGGTTCGTTGGGGGTAGATTACTATGCTCGAGAAATTACAGACTGCAGAACTAAACTGACATGTTATTTTATAAACCTTCGTCTGAGATCTCTCCAGACATTACTATCGCTCTGATGATGGATTGCAAGTTATGTCGAAACGTCGGCAATAATAAAATATTTACCCAACAATTTTAGAGTATTTTATTTTTTCTCATCCTGGCCCAAACACTGACTAATTTCTCTAGCGTTATATATGAAGATTAGGATGAGTAAGAATTGTTTATATTTATTATTTATTTATAGTAAGTCCATCACGCAGTAAACAGCGAATTCCTCATTATCTTAGTTGATGTATATTTGTATTTGAACTTAACATGTCTTGTAATCCCCCATACTTATTGGAATATATCATATAACTAAAATCAGAGTTTACTTAAACTGCTCTAAACTTAATATTACGCCAGCTGCAAGGAAGAGTGACTATTTGTATTTGCACTTGACATACAAATATGTCATGGAATTCCCCATTCCTATTCATCTTATTTCTGCCAATAACGAGCTCATTTTATTTATTTTACATTTAAAAGCCATATAACTAATTTCATTAAGAAAAGCATCCAATTACACCTTCCAACAGCTAAATCCATTACTCCCAATTATATTATATACCTATTCATTATATTATTATTATAAAATCATAATTATCAAAATTTATCAATATTTTCAATTGATACTCTGAACTTTCATTTTACATTTAAAATCAGTCATTAGGAAAATTAACTAATTGTTTCTTTTAGGATTAGATTACGATCAGGTTATAGGGCGATCAACATCATCCCTGACTGTTGGAATAATTAAATTTTTTCATATATGCCTGTTTCTCTTAAAATGCACATAAGTTTGCCAACATTGGATCCATGGTTTGCCAGGGATGCCGACAGTTGTCTTGGGAGGTTTTTGCATGTAAATAGATTAGTGTAATATGGGCATTCCTCGTTGAAATGTTGTATCTCATTTGAGAGCTACATTTAGGGCATATTGGCGGTTGATATTTAGTGATTAGATGCATTTAGGTAAGATTGGTGTGACCTATTCTAAGTCTGGTTAGTACTACTAGGTTTTAAGTTCATGTGCACTTCACGTAAACCTCCCATCTTCAATTTGTTCTATTTTGCTCTATAACCCCTAATTTTTTTTTTAAATAAAATAAGGACGGGTTCGAATACCTGTAATTATAAAATACTTAAAATATAAAAATATTATATATACTCCATGCATTTCCATAATAATAGCAGGAGGTTTCACTCGAGGTAGACTTAAACGCATTCAGAGAGGAGTAAGGGAGAATTATATTACCCCTAGAAGGATAAATGAGTAGGAACAATAGAATAGACCGCTAAACACATAAAGGGGACTAATCCCTTGGTAATTGGCTCCCAAAGACCACTTTCGCAGGGGATGAATATTTCGCATGGGAATATGATCCCACGGCCTCCCAAAAGTAATTGTATCTTTGCCGAATCTGCTTAATCTTGAAGAGTTCACCTTCCACTAAACATACTTTATAATCTATAAAGAAATCTCGTAAAAGCTTAATCCGAAAAAAATACACATACAATTAACAAAATGGGCTCCGAATTAAAGTCAAAACAAACATTAAATTGTTAATGTCTACTGACACTGTAAGTAATTCGCTATGATTTAGGCTATAGAGGTGGATTTTTGTTAATCATTTTTTATCATTTCGCCCTGAGGAGATCAGAACAATTAAAAAGATCAAAAAAGAGGATGACCCAATGGGGTCAAAAACGTAGGAGCGAGAAATATAGATTTTGTGGGAAAGGCAAGTTTGTTTTTATTTGCTTATAAAGAAAAACCAAAGTTCGGCTTAAGAAATATGAAAAATATTATAAATTATTTCTTATTCAATGACAATCGCATGAGGAGAGAAGGTGCCCAATGACACCATTCCAAAATTAAATACAAACTATGTTCCCAGGAGGGGACGGGACAATCTTCATTTGAGTCAACGGAGAGGGTTGGAGTTGGAAGACAAGGTCTGTGCTAGTGGATGAGGATGGTGTGACAGTTTACTTTGGAAAAAGTTTAAGCGGGAAGAAATGAAGTGTAAAACAAATGGGATATTAAAATCGTGGTGATGGGAGGAATTGGATACGTAATAAGGAGCGTTGGCGATTATTCTCAGGGTTTTGGACTCAAAGGACTGGATTCGTTGGATGTTGGAAGGCTTGGTAGCACCCCAGATTTCTACTCCGTAAGTCCAGATTGGTCGCAGTTAAGTCTTGTAGAGCATCAGTTAGTTTGGAGTTATCATTCATGAGTCTCTATATAGGAAGTCATGTCGTCGTATGTATATATATATATATATCTGTATGACAAA
>KZ808181.1:125924-139177 GCA_000696205.2 Oncopeltus fasciatus | reverse complement strand
TATTTTTTTTCAAAAGAAGGAATAATATATTAGTTTACACTGCTCCCTGGATAGTTTCTTGGTGAACCGTAAAGTGTATCAACTCAAAAGTCGTATTTTTTTAAAAATTTGCAATAGATTTTATTGTTTGTATGTTTTCTATTTTAAGAGAGTTTTTCATATTTTTTTTCCAGTGTAGAATGTGAGGGAATGGAGGTATTCACTCTGAGGATGACTCAGTTCCCGAAGGAGTACCATTGCTGAAAGGACATGGCGTCCGAGAGCATCCAATGCAAATCCCATTTGCTCTCACACTTTCCCCCCCGATCGCACCATCGTGACTCGCCATCGCCACGGAGAAGGTATTCATCAGAGCCAAGAGAGTCTCCTGGTCAGGACAAAAGAACGAATTACACCAGCTATTCCAAGCGACCCACACGCCATTACGTAATTCCTCACCGGTAAGGATACAAATGATGATTGTGCAATGGGAAATTAGAAACATTCTTCAATCCTTCGCCATGTCCGCCTTCGGGATGAATAAGCAAGAAGAGGTAATTTTGTCTTAAAATATTTTCAAATCAATACTTCATAATGATTCTGAAAGTATTTCTATTAACTTCACTGGTTCGGTTTACAACAATATGTTTTATTTTTCCTCCATCATCGTTGAAGTCAATTATTTCCCTTCCCAATCTTCAATGTAAAATCGAGCATCAAATTGACTGTCACTATGACAAGTAATAATATTTGCCTTAAAGCTAATAATAGATAGATAATCCCTTGTAGAGAATTTATTGGGGTTCGGTCAAGAATTTTATTGTTTGTGAAAATATGATATTTTTGCAGTAATTAATAATAAATTTGAGTAAGGCTTATTCTGCCCTTCATTTTAACAAAAAAATGAATTATTGTTTATTAGTGGCTAGTGTCTTGTGCAATAGGAAAAGTGTGTTGAGGCGTTTATGAATGGCGGCTATTTGTTTTTGAAATATGGAAAAAAACCATCTAACTTTGATGATGAGTTGTTGTCCTTCTACCTGCTAATGGTATTCACAGTGTATGTTGGTGATGATGTGATGTTATGATGGTTGGTGCAGTTATGTAGTGATGGTCTGACTGATGAGGAGATCTAGGAGGACATGATGCGAGCCTGGAGTCTGTTAAGAGGTCTATGTGAAGAACTGGACATTGTAGGAACACACCAGGTTGTGATTTAAGTTAAAATGGAGAATTTCTGACCGTGGAGATTATTATTAGAGAATTTGTTGGGGTTCAGTCAAGGTTGTATTTAGTTTGTTGTGGAAAGGTCTGGTGATATTTTCGCAGTAATTAATAATAAATTTGGGTAGAACTTATTCTGTCCTGCACTTAAAAATAATTAATATAGTTAAATGTTAAACAATAAAATTTCATCAAAAATCATAAAATAAATAATAACGAAAAATAAAAAAACCGGTCCAGAACAGGCCATATAGGCCTAAGGGGAAAATCCATATTAAGGATTTATTAGATATTTATTCTCGACGCACGGCACGCTAGGCAANTGACGAAACCCCAACAAATTCTCTACTAATAATCTCCACGGTCAAAAATTATCCGCTTGATAGACAATTCCGTTTCCTACAACTCCAAAAATTTATTCATTCAACGTTTTGCAGTAAAAAGTCTGCATTAAGAACTTATTTTTTGTAGTTTTAAAAAAATCCAGGAGGGCTTAGCCAAAAAGATCCGTTCAGGACTTCTAAGGTTTGAATCCTGGGGGTAGTGGGTTCGAATCCTGCCCAGGTTTTTGAGAAATAAAAGCTTCCCCTATGCCAGTTTATAATAGGGTGGCTAACTGTAGATACCTTCCCCTTCCATCCCTAAAATGGTTGCATAGAGAAGTAAAATTAAGCAGATATAATATTTACTTCGCTGTAAGAGAAATATAAGTATATAAATAAAATATTAATTAAACCTGAATGAATATACAAGTTTCATAGGCCTCCAATTGTTTTGTTTACTTATTTCGTTCTTTTGAAAGAAATAAAATTACTACCCTATGAAATGTATCACGGTAGATTATAATACATATTTTTTGCTGAGTTATTCTGTTTTATGATAACATAAATCTCCACCTCCATTGACTCTGGACACAGACTTTTTATTTAAAAAAAAAATTTTTAATAAGTATTTTCCTCATGCCTCAGAGTCATGGACTATCTACAGGTTGCTACCCCATTCTAAACATCCATGGGTCAGGACAAACTTTTATTTATGAATTAAAGCTCGCTGGGCAGACTTCTACATATCGTAGTGGGACTCGAACTGGCTGTGGAGGCAATGGACTCTGCAGATGACTACAGTAAGTCGATTTCACTAACCAAGTAAGAAGCAACCAAAAGGTACCACTGAATGAAGAGATACCATTTGCTGGGCATGATGTACCTATGAGATTCGGGAGGGGGGGAGGGGGAAATATCAGAAGGATCAGATATGTTCCTCTGTGGAAGAGCCAAGTTCTCCCACGGCTGCCAGGTTCACATGGTACAACAATAACTCTTTAAGTGCCCCAACTGCCGGGGCCCAGGTCGATAGTCCGGGCACGCCACTGCCCACTAAATAAGGATGGCAGCTCAGACCCGGATCGCTCGGCATCGATCATCGTGACACGAGCATTTCATGAGATATCTTTCAGAACCCATCATCTGTGCCTACTTACTCCATATTGGCTGAAGCCCTTTCAATAAGGCATGAATCGTCCTTTACCTATAAGTAATTACCTCCATACTTATATACGTACTAGCTTGGTAAGGAAGGGAATTGCGAAATAATTTTTAAAAGGTAGAATTGGTTGTTTATTAGGCAAATAGTTCAGATTTCTTTCAGAATCTTAACTTTCTTATCTATCCTGGCGTTTTTAAAATAATAAGAATAGTATCCTTATCTCTAAAGCTTATCACTCATTCTTAATTATTAATTAAATTACTTATTCAGTACTTATGTAAGTTGAAGACTGCCACTAGGAGAATGTTAGATAATGAGATTTGGAACCTTATCTATAACGAGTGTATCTTCAGCATATGTGTAAATGACTTTGTAGACTCAGAGGACCCCAAATTGGACAATTAAGGTGAAAAACGAGCTTGGAAAAGTCTGACTAACATTGCTCATTCTCGCGCGAGTCCTTACAACCTATTATAAGGCGAAGCGAGTCCTAAGTCGAAAATAAGCCCGATGTTTCTAATTGAGAGCGGGCTGAATCTGATTAGCCTTATCTGGGGCTCTTGATCTGAGCTGTGCTTCCTAGAAGCCCGCCAAAACCCGGCTCATTCAGCTCGGGAGCAATTAGTGAGGGTTAATGAGGGCGTCCTTGCTCTCCTCAGTCACAATCGGGGATGATGAAGTGAGGTGGGCCTCGACAATGGAGGATTCAGCCGGCCTTAGTGGGCTACAACCCCAAGATAGCCTCCTTATCAAAGTAGTGTTCATTTTGGATTCATAGCTATGCGTGTGAGTGCACATCTCCCAGACGAACATCAAATACCTACCTTAAGTGCCTTCTCCAGCTTGTGCAATGGAATCAGTTTACTCTCAACAATGCACATCTTTCACAAAACAAAGAAAATGGGAAATCTGCATAGTTTACGCTGACCCTGCGTACGTCAAGTAATTGGCTGCCAATTCCAATTCCTTCAGAGATCTCTTTGCAAATCATCTGGCAATTAACATACTTTAAAGCACTTATAACGGATCTAAAGGAATTAATATAAGTTCTTCTCATCTGTACCGATTCCTTCTGGTTTTTTAAGTATTTCAGGAGTTTATTAATTTGCTTCCTCCAACTAGTAAATTCCCCTACGAGAATACTCAGATCCGAGATAAATTATATGAATTAAGACTATATGTATATTAGAAAGATTAAATCTTAATTTTAATTGGTTATTATTAATTAATTTGATAATTATCAAACCATGAATTAAGCTAATATAAGGCATCGTAGGATAATTTTTAAATTCAACATACAAAAACTTTAATCTTTTTATTTAATGAAAATTAAAGAAGTTAAGGCGCGTTTAATTGTTGTACTATTTACAATTCAACACAAATTTTAGATTAAGTAATTAGAACACACCTATTGTGTATAAGACTTATTTATTTTTTTCCTGTAAAAAATACCTATTTGGTCGACAAATAATTGCTTTAATAATAATGTTAACAAATAAATAATTGAATTAGGTTTATATCTTTCAGGAGTTCAGTAATTTTTTTCTTAAAAGCTTAAGTTTTCGCTCACTGTGCCATGAAGAATAAAATAGTTCAACACAAATTTTAGATTAAGTAATTAGAACACACCTATTGTGTATAAGACTTATTTATTTTTTTCCTGTAAAAAATACCTATTTGGTCGACAAATAATTGCTTTAATAATAATGTTAACAAATAAATAATTGAATTNAATAAATAAAAAATAAAGCACAGGAATTTGAGAGAAAGAGAGAGTGAGAGAAGTAACCATCGGGAGTCGAGTGGGAGTTGAGTCAGTGGTTGAGAGAGATAGGAGGCCAAGTGCTGATTCTTTTGGAATATGACGTCAGAGTACAGGTGCTGAACTAGGCTTCCTGGGGATTTTATGAATGAGCTTTCGTGATTGTTCACCTAGGCTGCAGATTAGTCTACTTCACATGATTGCAGCTACAAAGGGCACATGTGTTTCTCGTAATAATATAGACTTCAAAGTACACTATGTTTCTCCATACAGATTAAATTATACTTTTCTTATGAAATCTTATGATCTTATGGTTTTAACTTGATTTCAAATATAGCTATTGCAATTGATCTAAAAAATGAAAAGCATAACCTCACTCAAATATTACAGCGAAATGATTACCCCTAATGGATTTTAAGAACTATTGTATTATATCCAGCAAGTCAAGACTATACTTTTTTTTCTTCTATTAATGAATTTTGATATTTGGTTGTATTTTAAAAATTTGGTATTTAGTCATTAAATAATCTACGCTCTTTAGTGAATTATCAGATGAGATAGGAGGAAGGATGAAAGGAAGACCAAATATTTATAATCTAGACACCTTTGTTTTGTTTTTTTAGTTAAGAAAATTTTATAGACAACATAATTGGTGTATATCTAACTTTCTGAGGCTTATTTTCTTTAGAAAAACGCATAAAAATGAATATATGTACAAATGTAACTAAAATGGGAGAGCGCTCCCCTACTCATTCCCTCTGCTGCTCATACGGTCAAATTCGTCATTTAGCCTTATTTTTACTGAATAAAACAAGGATTATCTTTGTGTTTATGAGGCTCTTAAGTGACAGACTTATAGTTTCTCTACTCTCGAATTTTGGCCGTTTTGGGGGGGAGATCCTGTAAACATACCAGTATATGAAGGTATGGGCCTTATTTTTGGCATATCCTATGTAGTATCAGTGAAGTATTGACAATTTCCAAAAGTTATTTTCCGCTACCTATATAAATTGCTTGGTTTCCTTTTAGGGGAATTTGCAATTATCATTTTCTCATTTGGAAGTTGGCAGAATCTAATTCCTGAATGGATACGACGAGGGGCTCCTTATTCTGAGGGAAAACGCCATGCCCTGGATACATACACGAGGAGGTCTTGGGAAATCAGTGAGGGAGCAGCTGACTTCTACATACGGCTGTCTGTCGGCGTGCAAGGGGTTCCGGTTTCATGAGGAAACCTCTGCCTGCTACTCAATTCGTGAAAGTAACTTCCACTGAACCATGGAGAGATCAATCCTGTCAGCTCCGCCAATCAAATCGCTGTCTGATTGATAACCATGGTGGCAGATCTGAATACGTATCTGTTTGCGTATCTCTTGCATTCCCCTACTGACTAGATCTTATAGATCTTCCTAACGTATCAGTAACTTCAACCAACCAACATGAAACGTAGTGATAATTTACCTCCTGAATATGTCACCATCTGTGATAATTAAATAAATATCTTCCTTACTATACCACTAATAGTATGGAAGATATTTACGACTATCTACTACAAATGTATGATGTAATTTGCCCGGGAGCGATGGGACATTGAGACAAAATAGACCTGTTAGCTCGCATGCTACCTCCGACTTCTTTGTTGTCAGAATGTTGCTTGTTGATTACTGAGTATAATGGCATTGTGACACTTCATCCACTTTTTAAATGATTTGACCATGAAACCAAAACTAACCGGTGGGCGCCAGGGAAGCTCATGGGATCAGTTCGAGCCTCGAGTTCCTGGCGCTGCGGGTTCCAATCCCACCCAGCACAATCTTTTATTAATTATTAAAAGCTAAGATATACTTAATAATAGGGTTTAGAAGATTGCAGAAACCTAAATTGTAGAAAAACAATGCAGTATTTGATCCTCCATTTATAAACCGTCGATTGAATCAATTTTTATGGGGCGCCGGGATATCTCAGGGGATCCGTACGGGTCTCGCAATCCTGACGCCGCGGGTTCAAATCCCGCCCAGGTCAATCTTTTATTTATAATATAGAAGGTTGTCCTGAGCCATGGGTGTTTAAAATAGGGTGGGAACCTGTAGATAGCCCCTCCCTCCAATGACCCTTAGTGGTTGCAAGGGAGGCTAACACAGCAAAAAAAAAAAAAAAAAGAATCAATTTTCGGTTGATATATAACAGAAAAAATCTTCAACATTAATAATTAAATATTATAAAACATAGTGAGTATAAAATTTGATTTTCTGAGATTTATATTCTATAACGTTTTTACAAAAGGTCTAACGTTTTTTGTATTTACTCCCAATAATGTTTATCTTTGATGAATCATTGGATATCTCATTAGTTGACGAACAATGCTATTTTTTCATCCATACATTTTAACAAATACTTTTTCTTTTTCATGATTATTTGTTTGCTAATTGGTGTTGTTTTTTTTAATCAGATTTTCCACAGAGAACAAAAGCTATTTATGTTGGTCCAGATCTTAATCTATGGTAGACTGGTGCAGCTAAAAATGCGTTCCGTTCTACATACACGTGCGCGAGCTTCTTATCAATCGGTTAAGGTATAAATAAATGCGCTTCACCCACTCTTCCCTCCCGGTCAGTCTAGAGCCAGGCTTAGACTTAAGTCATATTAACTTTTATACACATTTTCCTCTCTGGCATATAATATAAATATCGGCATTTTACTCATAACTATATTCATCTTTAGGTAAATAATCTAAAGAGTTATTATAACTACCAATGAATATAGAACTATCATACCTTCTGTAATCCGTCTTCGTTGGTTTGAATTCTCAAGGAAAAAAAAACAACTTTCGAAACACTTTGAACACCTCAAAAAAGGAGATTACAACTAATCCCTGCTACAACTATTACCTGAAATAATGAACACCGACCCTTATAACTCTCGCGTTTAACAGACCTCATCGCCGACAAAGCGACCGTTACAGCTAAACGACGCTTATATGACAGAATACAAACGCAGTTGAATACAGACAGTGCCAGTGAACACATGTATTCGGCCACGAGGATGGACAATGTCCGAAAGCGCTTGCCAACAGAAGATGGTCTGCAGAAACCAATGAAGACGGATAATAGAAAGTATGATATCTATCTTTAATGGAGCAATACATGTGTGTAGTTATCGTATATGATTTCTGTGAATCCGGCATTGTATTTGGCTAAAACTTCAAGTTCCTTTTCGCTGCAAACGTGTTAAAACACACTGTTGTGTAACGTTTTTACGGCATCTGGTTGTTTGTTATGCAGTCTCCCTGTCTTCCTTCTTCCTCCATTGTATCACAGTCCATGAAATCTAATCTAACACAACAAATCTCTAACATATGCTAAGTATAAAGGGACTTAAGAGGCAAAAGGTAACTGGCATTGATGGCAATATTGCCATTTAATTTATTAAATTACATAATTGTATGTTTGTTTTTTCTAACAATACTTCTAGTGTTAGGGAAATGAATACAAAGTACTGTGAGATAATTTCAAAATTTCTCAAAGGCTGGTTATTATTTAATAACAATTTCATTGAAGTGAGGGGAATACTATATAACTGAATACCTGTGACGCCATCATGGGCTAGCTACGCCAAATGAAGGTTCCTTTTTCTTTCAATTTAGTAGATGGGCGGTAAGGTTACTAGTTTAATAATTAGTAGCTCTTAAGTGACAGACTTATAGTTTCTCTACTCTCGAATTTTGGCCGTTTTGGGGGGGAGATCCTGTAAACATACCAGTATATGAAGGTATGGGCCTTATTTTTGGCATATCCTATGTAGTATCAGTGAAGTATTGACAATTTCCAAAAGTTATTTTNAACCCTATAACTGTCGCAATCGAAACCAGCGATCCACGAAGTGTGGCTACAAATTACCGTCTACAAACTTTTAAGATGAGAGTGTTGTCTTTATACACTTGGAAATATTTAAAGGATTAACCTTACATATTATTCGGCGCTGAAACATATCTGTATACTGTCACTAACATGTAGCTCACCCTTATGACTACTATTTTTTTTTTCATCTCTTTTCACTGGGAAAAATAGTTTTACTACAAAGATAATATATAATCCTCAGGATGTAGCCACTATATAGTTCAGAGGTAGGATAGTCGCCAGACACACTCAGATTTTCTCTTATTTTCCCCTTATTGCTAGGTTAGTTTTCACGGTTGCAGGTTTACGACAATTGAACTAATAGATTTCTGGATTTAGAACCTTTTCAGAACGTATATAAAGTAATTACTACATCATATCAAAAAAATAATAAATTCTAAATCTTCATGTGATATAGCAACCAATCTCCATATGATATTCTAAAAATAATAATCTAAAATAAAACATGATTGACTCTAACAACTATATAAATGACCACACACATTTTTAGTGACTCCATTCCTTTGGCTGGTAAATTTTGATGAATCCACCATATTTACCGGACTTCTGACTACCATATTTTCGTTCACTGCAAAACTCCTTTAATGGTGAAAATCTAGCACCAAAAATGATTTGTACAAAGGACTTGGCCCATATCTTCTAGAAGAAATCTCAGATATTTTACTGTAAAGGAATAATAGTTTATAAACTGACACTTCTTAATGGCAAAATGTCATAAAACAAAAAAAACAGATCATTTATCAGAAAATTAATTTTATGTTAATAAGTAAGCTTTGAAAAAACCTTACTTACTTTACCCAACCCTATACTTCCACCAAAAATATTTACTTCTAGATCTTTGAACAATTACAAAAGCTCAATTTTCCTTTTCTTTCATCATTTACAAAAAGAGATGATGGGTTAAAATTTTTTTTCTCTATGTTGAGAAGGGTTAAAACTCTCTTTTTGTGTGTGTGTGTGTGTGTATGAACCAAAAATTGTATATTCACTCACACAAAGCATATTTTTTTTCAGCATATTTTAAGAAGTAAAAAACCATAAGGGAAAAAAATAAGTTTTTATTGCATTATTCTTGGTAGGTGCATTAAAAATGTCATCATATGCTTGATTGTCTTGACATACAATGAAAACCTCTTATAGTTTCTTCTTCTTCTGTAGAAGGCATTCCATAAGGAAAGATACAGCCGACTAGTCGAGAGGATCGGACACGGATATCGCCGAAGAATCAGTCAATCCTACAGCGAGCACGTATGTCCCGAAGGAGAAATGCCTCGACTAGAGGCGTTCACACCTCACCTCACTGATCGATTGGGAGTTATCAATCATCGTGTCACCAAGATGGCCGCTAAGGAGGATACTAAATTCCATTATCCTCCAGTCTGATGGACAGCCGACAGCATCTAAATGTATGACAGGCGAATCTGTACAGAGAACTGATACATTCAGCTGGATAATGAATAAGATAATTCACTAGATAACATCATGTATTTCATTAAATTTTCATCCATTACCAAATTAAAAATTATGTTATACCTCTCGTTATACTACTTCAAAACGTAACATATTTATAGGATTTATAAAAAGGAAAAGGAATAATTATACTATATTTTAATGTTCAAAATGGAGTTTAGAAAAATGTCTTGTACGACAAAATTCACAACAACGCTTCCGGTTCCAATGCAAGCCATCTTTACAAAATTTCAAGCAAGCCAGACCAATTATAGAAATGAGTTCATCTTACCTTTAAATCTCTTTCTTTTTCTTTATTGACCTATTTTGCCAGGCAATTCCTGCTACGATTATCAGTATTTGTAAAGACGGTCTTATTGAAATGCTGGCAAATTGGCATTGAAGAATAAATTCTTGTTAGCTTTTTCGTAAAAGAATTTATTTCAAAAATCCTTTCCTACCGAACCTCAACTATTTATATATTCTCTTGTAGTTTGTTTTTAAGACCAGAAATGCTTTCACTTCTTCCTAGAAACTTACTAAACAAAATAGCACCCCACAGTGGCTGATCTTGATAAATTAAAATGACGCAAGCTATGTAACGTAAATATAAATATATAAAGTACCACATTTGTAACAGAAAATTCTCTGCTCTAAAGTTTAATATAAATATTTGAAATAGAAAAAAAAGAAGAATGAATTGTTGCAAATAAAATTTCATGAGATAATTGTAGAAACCCGTCGATCCATTTTTCTCCATATGGTGGATTGTTGAGATGACGCTGGTGGTTCGAGTCCCGATCTGCTTAACTTATCGAGAAATAGCACTCACCCAAGCTCAAAGAGTTTTCATTATAGGTTGGTTACAGATATATATATGAATATATATGGTTTCTTAAGTNTTTATTTTTTTTTTGCTTTATTAGCCTCCCTTGCAACCACTTAGGGTCATTGGAGGGAGGGGCTATCTACAAGTTGCCACCCCATTTTAAACACCCATGGCTCAGGACATGCTTCTATATTATAAATAAAAGATTGACCTGGGCGGGATTTGAACCCGCAGCGTCAGGATTGCGAGACCCGTACGGATCCCCTCAGCTAACTTGGCGCCCCTTATTTATTTTTAAATTTAAAGTTTAATTTTAAAAATAACACATACCTGTTATCGATGACGAAAAAATAGTTAGTATTTTAGTTGAGAGGTTTCTCAAGTTTACGGGATATATCATATAATGGGAATCGATAGCTTTTAGCCGTTAAATCTATAATAAAATTAATTTCTTGTGCGATGATGTTTCTTGATGATGATTCTTGAGCAAAATTGATTGATAAAAAGTGAGTTACGAGAGTGTGGTGGGATCTGTGGCTTACGATATGGTTGTAAAATGTTTGTTATAGTGTAGTCCATTGGAATTCACTAGGGTCTAATTTCAATTTCAATTGAGTTTAATTATTTTTCTCTTGTTAAAAGGAATTCTTAAGTTGTTCGCATAAGACAGGGAAAAACAGATAAAGGGTTCAGGAAGAGGAATTTTAACGAGCCGGTTTGAAGGAAGCTTGAAGATTAGATTTTATTATTCATTTAGTATTTTACGTATATCAATGTATATATAATATCTATAATGTCAAAAATGATTTTTCGAGTTTCATTCTTGTAGATTAGTCTAACATACTAACATAGTTATTGTAAAACCTAAATTCTTCCCACTAAAAACATTTCAAATATTTTATCTTCTTACATTCATCTCAATATATTCACTTTTATTATAACTTATAAGCTTTCAAAGCTACGTTCATTATCAAGGAAGATTTGTATTAATAGTTCCACAATTTCTAATGGATTTTATTCATTTCATTGTCTTCTGGAGAATCAGCTGTAGTATTTACTGTGTATTTAATGCAGTCTATATCACTGCCTATGTAGTACAGTATTTACTTCATTACTATTACTCCTTATTACGAAAACTGTTATATAATTAGTTATTTTGCCCATATGCCAATTATGAACATGAAGAATTAAGTGCCTCTCACAGTTCCCCCACCCCGCCTGTCTAAAGTCAGCCTCAGGTACAGAAACGTAACCCTTCATAGTATGTTTGAGAAGTGTGTGTGTATGTGAGTGTGTGTTTTTGCTCTGCAGGCCGTGGTGTTCAGTTTTTCAGAATGAAATTTGACATGTCGCACTCAAAACCAAAAATGGCGAGGTGGATCACTTGAAATGTCAAGTAAAAACATTCTTTCGATTCAGCAAACTTATTATTTAGTTAAGAGATGTGAAACTCATTTATTATAGAGTACAGTATTTACTTCAGTACTATTACTCCTTATTACGAAAACTGTTATATAATTAGTTATTTTGCCCATATGCCAATTATGAAGAAAGCCGCATCCACCTTAATTCCCCATATTTAATATATGCTACTCCATCTTAATTGGGGATTGTGGCCGAATTAATTAACCCCCTACCCCCCTCCCTTCATTGTGGGACAGAGTTTTAATGTAGAATTTTTAGAATTCTCTCGAAGGTGTTGAGAAACGAGTTTTAATTAGTGCTTGGCTCGTTGTTTGTTTTGCCGAGTTAAAGTAACGAAGCAAACAAATGAAGTCCGTCACGCAGGAACTGCGTAATCCATGCGCACATTCTATATTTCATTGAAGAATTATATAAATACGTGCAAAAAAAGGAAATTTAATTCAATGAGTGTGAAAGGTAGGAAGTGGAATATTCTGTAGGGAAGAATGGGCTCAACCTTTGTGCATATTTTCTTAAATATATACCAGAATGAGCATTATTGCAAAATAGTATAGAAAATATTTGTTTGAAAATTAAATATTTTTCGTAACTTATGTTTATTATGTTATTAATATATGATGTTTATATATTTTTATCTACCTCTAAACATCACATTCTGGCTTATCTTTTTTCAACCAAAAATGAATTTATTTTACCATTGTCAACAGAAGCTCTAAATACGAAATTGTGTTTTATAGTTTATTATTAAGGATCGCCGTTGAATCCTGGAAGTTAAATTCGTAAATATTTTCCTGCACTGGAAAAAAAAATATACGCATAATATAATTGCTAAAATATTATAATTGTCAATAAATTACTGTTAATACATTTCTCCTTTTAATACGTAATAGGGAAAATTTACGATGTTTTGATCTCTCTTCTTGTCTGACATTTTCTACAACTTGTTTCTGACTTTAACAAGCTCATCTAAAGGTAACATGGTACCAACGTGAATAGCTTGATTTCCCCGTGGGAAAACTGTTAATATATATAGTTATCTATTCGGTAATCTAGGTTTTAAAAAATTAGCATTATTACTAACATTGAAATAATATTAAAATGAATTAATTTCGCATTGAAATACGATTATTAAATTTGACCTTCCACTTACCCCCTCCTTTAAATTAACTAACTAATATATATA
>KZ808181.1:61597-72071 GCA_000696205.2 Oncopeltus fasciatus | reverse complement strand
TTTTTCTTTTTTTAGCCAAACAAGCGGCTCATTCAATTTCAGTCAATATTCGCAGTGATAAAGGAATAATTGACAGTGTAAAACTTTACAGTAGACAATAACCTGTCCTCATATAAAATTTTAAACAACTAATACTTAAAGAATAACAGAAATAATAAATATATTTATAATAATTACTATTTTCGTAGCTAAATATCAATATTATAAAAGCGCTCTTTGACTCTCAAGAAAGTATTAGTAGTTCGACATGACATATGAACATGATAATGGTAAAACTCATATACAACTCAAAAAGCATTCGGCAGATGTACGGTTCATTGATTAATGTTTACATTTTTTAAACTTCTGCATGCAATCTGCATCCTATATAAATACATTTATCATTTTCTCTAAATCATGTTCTATTAATCTTCTTCCTATAGAAATGGTACTGGTTCCTTCTTCCTGTCTTTTCCCAGGGGCATAAATCAATGGGAGTGGGGGTGTAAGCTCAGCTGAAATCCTGGACAGCCCATCTGCTGCAGACGAGGTTCTTACACGGTGGTTAGCAGCTTCTATTTGTAGGCTGTTAAATCTATTACACAAAACCATCCATTAAACCAAAGTTTCATATAAGATCGGTAATGAGGGTATCCAGGTGCCCGCGGGAAGCACCTGGAAGCCAACCCTATCCCCGCAGCCAAATGGCGTTGCCCAAGAGGATGCGCTGGGCCCATTGTTATCTCAATGGAGTCCCTTGTTGATTTCACGTTACCCTGTACTTCAACCGCTTGAGATTTTTTATTTTTCTCTATCACGAATAGAACCAGTTAACCTTAACCAGACATATACTGTCTTACACAGAGATAAAAATTAAATTTTTATTTTATTATTTTTAGTAAGCCAATCGAATAATAACACCTTCAGTACTGTGAATATAAAAATTATTTAGTCAAGGGAAAAAATTGAATAGAAGATATAATAATTAAAAGTCTTTTTTGCAGAAGGAATTGCGTAAAATTGAGGAACTCCCCATAATCGTAGTTAATGAATGTTTTCATACTGCTACTTCGTAAAATGGTTATAGTTATTTTCCTTTGTAATTAGGAACATGGCAATAATAGAGACTGGAAAACGCCGGGAAAATTCGAACTGCGTCACCTTCTCTCGTGGTCTGACGTCACTAAGCGTGATATGGGACAGTTCCACTGGGGGATCCGGGTTACCTTGCACCGTGATCTTGTGACATCAAAAAGAAGGTAGCTCTTAGCTAGTTCGGCTCTTATCAATTTCCTCCAAAAACTCAATAATTAGATATGTTGAGCGTATTTACGACTCTTAAAGAGTTTTTTTTTTTTTTTTTACAGGTATATGTTGAGGTGCGCTACAAATGTGAAATAATGGAAATGGTGGACGACTACACTTACTCCGGAGCAGTGATAACTATTCCTGCTTATCACTGTTCCGGGATAAGTGTAGTCGTCAACCATTTCCATTATTTCAGCTTTGCAGCGCACCTCAACGTAGGTAGACCAGGAGATTCCCAATAGGATAAAGAAGGCAAAATCAATTTACCACCACCTCTGCAACACAGTTATAGAGAAAAGGGAGGTGCAGAAAAATGTAAAGCTACATATCTTCAAAGCTGTTTACCTACCTACCCTCCTATATGGAAGTGAAAGTTGGTTACCAATAGACAGGCACCTAAGCACAGTTATTGCAGCGGAAATGAGGTACCTCCGTAAAATCGCGAACCGAACCAGAAGAGATCGTGTCAGGAATGATAAGATTAGAGAACAGCTGGGGGTTAGCTTCCTAAAGAATAGCCTTGAAAAGAAACAACTTAGATGGTTTGGACATCTCTACCGGATGAATGAGGACCGGGACGCCAGAAAATACTTTGAAGCCAGACCAACAGGGAAACATCCCAGAGGGAGACCCAGAACTCAATGGACTGACTACATCTCAAGTGTAGGAGAGAAGAGAGGAAAAAATTGGAATGCCATGAGGGCGCAGGCTCGGAATCGGGAGGCTTGGTTTGCCTGGACTGAGGCGCCTCCACGCTGAAAGGCACCAAAGAGGAAGAGAAAGAATAAGAAGAAGGATGAGTTTCTTTTAATTTAAATAATTATGTATTAACATGGAAATAAATTAGAATTCGATCCAGAATGTTAATGGAGGGACGACCAAAATGGCTCTTCCGTGCAAACTGTGCTCGCATCATTGTGGCACTATACTCCTGAGTTTAAGTTCCAATACCAGCAGTGTTTGTCTCTCCTTGCGCCTTTTTCTAAGGGATCAGTGAAATTCTGGCATACTCCTTGGAATATCCAGCCCAAATTAGCACCCTTCTTTATCGAATAAGAAAACTCCAGACTACCAAAATGGTATGCAGACAACACCCCTCTAATGTGACGAGTGTAGCGAATAAACGCTTCAATATCATATACCTCTTAATGGAGGGTCTATTTTTTCCTAGTTAACATAATTTAAAGGGTATAATTTTTAATTCAAGGCTTAATGAAATAAAACTTAAACTTAATTATAGATATTTAAAAGCAAACTTTTTGCTAGTTTCTCTCCAAAAAAAATGCAGTTCCTCAATTTATTCTTATTTAATTTTAGCGATTTCCCAAAATATATTTGAGAGTGTGTGCGTATGAATTTAAATAGCTCCCATTTAATCTTTCGAAAAATTAGATCTTCTGCAGAACCTTAATAGGCTTTAGGCATTTATTTATTTTTTATATTAAATTATACTATTTTTATATATTAAAGACCACATATATACATATAGCTTTTTTGTATGTGAAGGTTAAACAAAAAAGAAAGCGTAAAAAGATCTAAGACTAAATTTACTCTTCCCTTGAGAAAAATTTTTTTTCTCGACTTTTATTCATTTATTAAATTTCTATTAACATAATAACATTTTGTAATTTGATAATCATGAAAAAAATAAATAAATAAATAAAATTAAAAAGAAATTACAAAATGGGAAGAGGAGAGAAGGTGAGACCAATGACATAACTCTCAAAGCCTTGAGAAACTAAGGGAAAACTTAATCGATTTTACTTAAGATACCAAAAAGGTTTTTTGAGGTATTTCCGGACTTGTACTTTATGTATTTAAAGACGAACGAGCATATTTTTTAGAATGATTGTCAGGTAACTTTGTAGTTTAAACGGACCAACTGGGTTTTATTACTCCATGCCTTGAATGACTACTGACAGTGGAGTAAAACATAGAATAATTTTATTTTTACCGGGGATAACGGTCGAATTGGTTAGGTTTCCTAATGAATTTCCCAAGTAGACATATCTATATAGAGACTGATCTGTGAGAGGTTAGGTAGAAGGTGTAGCGTTCCCTCGTCGTTCGCCTCCCTGAGGAGGAACGGCGTGCGCGGAGAGTGGCGAAGGTGAACGACCAGAGAAGCAGTGAGCGGATCACAGGCACAAGGTAACAGAAGCCCCTCCTGGCCAGCCTAGCATAACGCACACATCCAGCAGAGACTGCCCCAGCGGGAAAAGTGAGGGAATACAAGAATAGGACTCCTCGGCTCTTCAAACTGAACCAGAACCGTTGTGTGGATTCGTTCGTTCTTCGCTGGAATATGTTGATGATGAGTATATCAATACTTGTGCTTCTGGCACAAAGGAATTTAAAAAAAAAAAAAATTCAATGATAAAATTAATTTGAGGTGTGTTAGCCTCCCTTGCAACCACTTAGGGTCATTGGAGAGAGGGGCTATCTACAGGTTGCCCCCCCTTTTTAAACACCCATGGCTCAGGACAAGCTTCTACTTATAAATAAAAGATTGACCTGGCGGGATTTGAAACCGCGGCGTCAGGATTGCGAGACCCTTACTGAAATGACTTATTCTTGAAAGCAAAAATTTCTTCCTTCAATAGTCAGCTAGGCTCGTCAGAAATCTCTGCCGCGTTAATCAGCTCTGAAGATGGCCTGCATTGCAAGTCGAGTCGTTCTTATCAAAAAATAAATTCATGTTAATTTCTTCACATAAGACTTTTTTCCAAACTCATTTCTGACAGAATACACACAAACTCACACACACATATGTGTGTATATATATATATATATAACAACATGAGGAAGAAAGAGTGTATTGTACACACCAGAAAAAATTACAATGAGTAAAATTTTTAGAAATTCCTCGCCCTTCGTCAGTGAGGAGTGAAGAAAACTTAATTTAATACTCTGTGTATTTTTTTTCTTTTCGTGTGCTCACTACACTCTTTCGTCTTCCGGTTGTTCTTATTTATTATTTACATCGCAGCCACGAGTGTTTCTTTTTCTGAATATAAACGCGTATATACTTATAAACGCGGTCAATTATCTTCTTCCCGTCTTCAAAAAACATCTAAGTATGTGTCCTTTAATATAAATTCTTCGAAGGACGGTAGGGGGGGGGGGGAGGGGTTCATAGAAACTCAAATTTAAGAAATTGTTAAAATCATTGCAACTTTTAGTACCACGGGAAGATGTATAAAGCAAATAAGATGTAGAATTTAGTATTCTAACATTTAAATTCCAGAGCATTTTTGCGAAAAACGTACATTTATATTATTAAAACTATTTTTCATGTATTTAAAAGAAAAAAAAGTAGTGAAAACGTTCGTTCTTCGTCGAAACAGAAATTTTGAGTTTCCAGGAGAGGACGATTGTAATCAGCTGATTCTTTTTAGGATTACATTATTGACCAATACATGTCTAGAGGAAATAAAGCTATTTATGTTGATAAAATTACGTGGCTTATGAAAAAGTTTCTACGGATTGGGGAAGCAAAACATAAGTAATAATAATAAGTGTGTGTGTTGTGAGAGAGAGATATAGATCTATCTATATCTATATAGTACACACACACACATATCTGCATGCGCTCTAGCGGCAATTTTTAAATATAGAAACCAAAATCACTATTTAAACTTCTTTCGGCCTACCGTTGGTTCAGTTCGTTAATGGCAGAAATCGTTCGAATGGGAAGGTGGCTTTGAAAAAGGACAAAATATATCAAATATTTTTTATATATTAATATCTTCGTTATTATTAGAGCTTCGAAAAGAAAAATGTGTAGAACATAGCAGGTGTACAATGTAATTGTTGGCCGAGTATATTTTTCAATATTTTCATGAAAAAGCACGGTAAGAAAGATATTTAAAAATTTTATTTTAAGTGATGGATGAACCCTCTTATTTTCAAATACAGAAAACAAATTTGATACTTNTTTCCTGAGTAAAGTGGACAATCTTATTTTTTTTTTAAATATATAAACCCATTTCTGTATTTAGGTTTTTTAGGGGAATCCCTGTTATGAATTGTGGTTGAAATCGGATGCCAAAAAAAAGGGGTTTAGTCGAAGACCAAAACTTACAATCATAATATGTGTTAAGAAAAGTTTATAGAGAACAGCAGTAAAATGCAAAATTCTAATTTTTATGTTCTACATAATTTTTTTTTTAGAAGATATTAATGAATATCAAATTCATATATATTGGTTATTCATATACCCAATATTATCCGAAATTCATGTTGGATGAACGCTCCCCCCATTCTTCCAATGTTATGAAATTATATTTTACAATTATTTTGTTTTACATTTTTTTTTTTAATATAGGCGAAGAATTAATATTTTTAATTTACTTAATTTAGGGTTATTTCTACCACTAATGAATATAGAACTGTCATAACTTCCATTGTCCGTCTTCATTGGTTTCTGCAAACCATCTGTTGGCGAGCGCTTTCGGACATTGTCCATCTTCTGGCCGAATACATGCAAGCGCTCGCCAACAGATGGTTTGCAGAAACCAATGAAGACGGACAATGGAAGGTATGACAGTTACTTAATTTATTTAAAAGGTCCTATTATGCCTTTCCCCCTCCCACCCTCCCTCACTGTCCATGTCAGCTGATAGAATTCGGCCATTTTTTTTATTTTTTTTTTCATGAATTCTATTATACATCCTGGATATATCTTACAGTACGTGGGAAATATCTGCATCCTGAAATATTGGAGACAAATCGAGTTTACTCTCCCCCTGTGTTGTCTCTCTGGCGGAAATTCTCCTCCCCTGAGGCTAGCGCGTGCCTGGCTACGAAGAAGAGATATGCCAGACGAGGTAGGAGTGGTGCGAGTCTGATCCGCTCTGCTGGCTGCCTCAGTATCTTTAAGGAAACAATTAAGTTTGCCCAGTACCCATATCCCCACTTCCTGCCTCCAAGGTCCGCCGCGGAGTAGAGACAGGCCTCTGGCATTTGGAGGTACTCCACTTGTGAATGGTGTGGGGATCTCGGGCAGGGGGGCACCTGTTGAAGCAGGCTCTGGGGATCCGTTCGCCCAATCCTGACGCTGGGGTTTGAATCCCGCCCTGGGCAAGCTTTTATATATAAATATATTTACCATTTCATCTTCCGGGTTGGTAAATACATCTGACGACCGACGAAGCCTACGTGAACATATAAATATATGCTTCATCTGTGCCACGGATGTTTATAATGGGCTGGCAACCTGCAGATAGCCCCTCCATCCAAGACCCTAAGAGGTTGAATGGAAGGCTAACACTTAAGAAAGAAACACCATGGATTACTAATTGTGGATTTAGTGACTAAAGGGGTTTTAAACCTTTTAACACAAATGTAATTTCTCGTGAGGACATCAAGTTATTCAGGATCATACCGTGACGCGAAATTGGTAAAATAGAAAAACCTACTTGTATAAAACCTTCCCAAAAATCCAGAATATGCCCCTCCCCATTAAAAAAAAAATTTGGGAGCGGAATGTTAGAAGTCAAAATGCCTGGTTATATCACTCTGATGTTCCAAATGGATTCTGGTCCAGTCCTAGTTTCTAGTGCATATTTCTGCAGGTATTCAGCGATCCTACATTAGAGAAGATAAAAATATCGTTCGTTTAAGCTTTCATGTGTACGTGTGTGACTGTTAAATTTAGTCATCAATTAGTCATGAGCTCTTATGTAAATAAAATGTTAATTAAACATGAGAAATTGCTTAATTCACTCAAAGTAGGATATTTTAAGCTCCCGCGTGACAACCCCCCCCCCATCTTTTGAATAATATTATGTTTATATAATAATAATAGAAGTTTAATTATAATCATTAAAATGTATGAATTATTAAAATGAAATATCTATTTTGTAGATTGATTCGTGCAAATCAGGGCAGACGGCAATTTATTTCCATACCCTACGCTTGTAATAAATATTTTGTGTGCTATTTAATAAAAATAAAGATTATATATATATATATATAAGGGGAATATGCTCATAAGTCAACATGTGTGTTTAATCGAAATTTAATGTAATCTGTATTATAAAATGTTTAACGCATTAGATGCTTAAACTGAGGGGATTTAATTAAAAATTTAAAATGGGCAAAAAGTATATTATATTATAACGACTGATTTAATTTAACGAGGCCAATAGACAATGAAGATAAATTTAAATTTTGTATTTAACTAAATCCAAATTTTAGAAAAGTACCCATAAGTTTAATTAATATTTCCGAGAAGATTTACATTAAATAACTTTTTAAAAATCATCAATCTTCTGTGAAAGATATGTACATGGGAGAAGTGGGATTTAATTGATATGCAGATGATAACTTAAATTAATAATGAAATAAAGAATAATAAAGTAATTGTTATTCATTTTCAAAACAATATATTTTTTAAAAATTGAAGGAGTGAAATAAAACGAAACTTAAAATGTTCCTTACGAAAATTATGATAATAATCATTTACTACTAGTTTTTATTATAATTAGGATTTGCTAATAAAAAATAGCTCGTGCGAGTTGTCTTACCAGGTGACTTTGCCTGAAATTTGAATTTTACTTTATTATCGTCGTGGAGCAGATTTGGATTGGAAGGATTTGTCTGTTACGGGTTCTCTCTTTGAATTCTGAGGCAATTCTATTCCTATAGAGAGATTGTGTGGATTTAATAAATAATTATCGGTTTATATTGTGCCTAAATTTTTTACTGTTCTTATTTATTGTAATTACAATTCGAAATTTTTTTTTCTATTTAAATTTTATTCAACAATAAAAATAAATTGAATTGTTTGAATGGAAATTTCTTTGTAGACTTTTTTTTTTTTTTGAATAGCCGATGGCGGCCTTGAGAGTACTCGTTCTGAAGGGATTTGGCTGGATGTCGGATGAATCTCTCTCCAGATCTGTCACGTTTGGCAGACGGATGGACGTGCTGTTTTGAGGCCACCTGAAAGGCGATTCTATGTAAATTAGGGTGCAGTCTAAGGGTCCCCGAAGGAGACCTGCTTCCTCAAAAGTCTTCTGGAAGGGGGTAACCGGTCCCCCACTCGGACAAAAAACTAGATCTAGCCTCTTGAGGCTGGGGTGTCCTCGCCAGTGAACATTGCCGCCGTTACAGCACGTCTTCAGAGTCGGACCCCAATCTCCTTCGATCATACATATCGGTGCAGTGTGGCCCTATGCCGTTCCCACGACCTTTAGGATCAATTAGCATTTAAAGCTAATCAATCTCATGGCTCCCCAATGGTTGTAGGCAAACGGCCTTCCTTATGGTCAACTAGTGACAGTACACTCACACTTTGTGATAAATACATGCCTTTGCGAAAATTCCTAGAATAGTGTGGGAAATTTGTTGCTGCTTACCTAAATGAAAGGTTATGTATGATGAAAACAATGAATAGAAGAATCGCTTTGATTCTCTTTTATATATCCTTTCTCTTATGAATGATCGTATCAAGAAAGGACTGTCCGGTTATGTATGGGACAAATACAATTTATTGAAGCTAAAATGAATGAAATGAACGCGGTTTGGAAATAGAAGAAACTATGATGGCTATAAACTACCCTGCTTAATGACGTCATTATATAGTAGCTAAGATCTACGGGCAAGATATTTTTATTTTTTTTTTAGAGAAGCCTCCCACGTCACAAAATGCTTGATCAACGTCATATTAACGTCGCGATTTGGATAACAGTTTCCTTGCTGTCATTCACCCAATTATCCAAAGAGGCAAAGTAATAGTACAATAGTGAATCCGACTCTCACATAATTTAGTAATAATTAAATGCTCATTCTAAATATATCATAAAAAGTTAAATAAAATATTTAAAATGTAGTTTATCTATTTTTAAGATAATTAATCTATTCATAACTTTTTTTTCTTCGATTTAATTATAATGGTTTAAATCTTCAGTAATAAATACAAACTTTGACAGAGGGGCGCCAGTGTAGCTCAGGGATCCGTTCGGGTCTCGCAATCCTGACGCCGCGGGTTCAAATCCTGCCCAGGGCAATCTTTTATTTGTAAATAAAAGCTTGTTCTGTGCCATGGATGTTTAGAATGAGATAGCCCCTCCCTCCATATCCCTAAGTGGTTAAAAGGAAGGCTAATACTATATTTAAAAAAAAAATTGACAGATCAATTGCTAATGAAAAATTTGGAGTGTTACCGCAAAATATTAGCAAATAAACATAAATAAATTTAAATAATGGTGTATTAGTTTAAATATGAAATTAAAAAATCCTTTATGAATAAACTAAGCAGATTTACTGACTAAGCAAATATGAAATCATATGTTCCATTAAAAAAAATGTACAAAAATAAGTGTAAATGAAGAAATTGATCTTACAAGTGAGAGAAAAATAAAATGAACGTAAAGGTACAATAAGAGAGGCGATGGTGAGTAGCCTTGTGGTAATCTTTTAGAAGTCCCTTGATGGAATCTGGGATAAGGGTATTCGTGGCACAGGTAGGATTTCTCAGTTGGGATGTCACCCTGGCTACATCGATCTAACCTAGGCCTCCTTCTTCATTAATCTTATTCATATTTAGGAAGAGATCCATACAGTGGGTCAAGGGCCTTCTCTAACCTAGGCGGAAAATAACTGGCTGCTCCCATCTGTGTTCGGCTAACTTGCTATGCCAGCTTCCAGCTGATCCGCTCTCAAAATTTAGTGCTCGTTAATCAGAAGATAAGGTAATGTTCAACATAGAATTAAAGCTACTTTCCAAAAATAATCAGATTTCATTATCGATAGTGCACAATCATTTTTTTAAAAACAATTAATGAAACGGATTAGAATAAAAAAATCTATCTGTCGCAGCCAGGACTCGAACCTGGATCTCCTGCTATCCGGGCCGGTATGTTTCTACTACACCACCGGGACGAGCTAGATGACTTATTAAATTCCCAACACACTAACGAGAGCCTAACCCATGAGAAAAACGAACAAATCGTCTTATGCTCCAAGGAGCTGACATTGTCTAGCTATTTATCGACTCTCGTTATTTACATTTTTAATTTTCATTTATAAATATTAATTTAGTTGTGGTTTATTATCCCACGTAAATTTTAAACAATTAATGAGGGGGAATAGAATAAAAAATCTATCTATCTTAGTGTGTTGGGAATTTAATAAGTTATCTAGCTCGTCCCGGTGGTGACTACCTATCGATTCTCGGCCG
>KZ808181.1:28822-61516 GCA_000696205.2 Oncopeltus fasciatus | reverse complement strand
ATCCAGGTTCGATTCCTGGCTGGGACAGATAGATTTTTTATTCTATTCCCTCTCATTAATTGTTTAAAATTTACGTGGGATAATAAACCACAACTAAATTAATATTTAATAAATTTTTTAATTCTTTGAAAACAACTAGATATATATTTTGAGAAATTAAGATAGAAATTTATCAATATGATATTTCATTAGAAATGATGCAGCCAACATAATAATAAATGAATAACCAATAATATAACTAATATAAAAATATTAATGTGATATAAAATAAATAACACCTAAAAAGCTGCTGTTGGAGATAATAATTTATAGTATCAATTAGGTTCAAAAAGTTATACTTATTTTCTAGAAATTATTAAGCCCCAGGTCAAAAAGACTTCATCTGGCTCTAGTCTTCTGTTGAGGAGTATAATGTAACCATATTGCAACCCCCTCCATTTTCTTTTGGTTTTAGTGATTTTATTTTCAGAGCATTAGATGTTATTTAAAGAAGTATTTACACGTACTTTGGACGGCTTATATCAATCTATCAATATAAATAATTAAAAAAAATCAGAATAAAAAGACTCAAGAGCTTAAAACACAAGGACAATTGAAAATTAAGTAGGGACATAGATCAGAGTAGTATATTATTTAAATCTTATAGGTGAAATAATACAACTAAGGAAATTATTATTATCTGAGCAATTTTAGTGCAAGGGAACAGAATATTATTTATAAATATATTACTTATAAAATTAATATCTGAGGCTTGCTCTAGTCTGATTATATGGTGAAGGTAAGAGTTCTTAACTATTATATAATCTATAACTATAAATAACTTCCATATGCTCTTTCTAAGTAATTGTTATAAAACTTTTTAAATAATAAATTAATGGTTGTATGTAATCCCACGCTAAATTATCTAAAAGAAATGCACAGGGAGCCAGAAAAAAAAATGTTACTACCACAGCCGAGAATCGAACCCGGCTCTCCTACGTTCTCCTACTTTTGGTAGGTATGCTGACCCCTACACCACCGAGGCAGTTTAGATAATCTCTGTAACTCCCCACAGTTCACCTCGAGTCAAAACCACCAAGTAAGATGAATAGCTCCTTCGAGTATAAGACGATTTATTCGTCATACTTGAGGGTTTTGAATGGGAGTATAAAGAGGTGAGTTGGAGAGGTTATCTAGTCTGCCTCGGTGGAGCTAGGATCAGCGGTCCTACTCGGAAAGTAGGAGACTCGGGTTCGATTCCATTNATATCTCCACACACATACACACACACACTTATTATTATTACTTATATTTTGCTTCCTCAACCCGAAGAACATTTTTAAAAAACCACGCCTTATTACCAACATGAATAGCTTTCCTCTAGACATATATTGGTCAATAATCTACTCCTTAAAGGAATCAGCTGATTACAATCGTCCTCTCCTAGAAACTCAAAATTTCTGTTTCGACTAAAAACGAACTTATGCACTATTTTTTTTTTTTTTTTTTTTAAATACTTGAAAAGGCTAACATTACCTTCGAAGCTGTATTTCACAATATTTTTCTCAATATGCGAATGGTTTTATTTATATTAATGTGCGTTTTTCGCAAAAATGCTATAGAAATATTGGAATACTAAATTCTACACCTTATTTGCTCTGCAAATCTTCCCCTTGTACTAACAGTAGCAATGATATTAACAATGTCTTAAATTTCAGTTTATATGAACCCCATCCCCCCTCTAACTCCTTTTTGACCGCGTTTATGAGTGTATACGAGTATATCTTCAGAAAAAGAAACACTCATGGTTGCAATGTATATAATAAATAAGAACAACCGGAAGACGAAAGAGTGTAGTGAGCACACGAAAAGAAAAATAAATACATAGAGTATTAAATTAAGTTTCTCTTCACTCCTTACTGACGAAGGGTGAGAAATCTCCCAGAGCCAAGATTGAGTACATAATAATAACACTGTATTGATTTGTTAGGCATGTGTGCCTTAGTATTTTGTCCAAGACCTCAAACATTCTCAAAGAGAGAACGTTGCTGTATTTTTAGCTTTCTCAGCTTGAAAAAAAAAAAAAAATCTATCGCCCCCAAGAAAATCATGAGTGACTTTTATTAATAAAAGTCTTTAAAATACAGTTATTCTACGAGGAAGTTTATAAAAAACAAACAAAAAACTTCAAAATTATTTAAAGTGTTTTAAATTAAATTTATTTTACATTAGGTCAATTCGAATTTATTTACGGCTAGTAACTGCGCTTTGTTTTTATCCAAAAGCTGTTTTAATAGCTATATCCGAGTAATCATTACTGACCTCAGTATTTTGTACTTCTTTGTTTGTGGTTTAATTTGACCTCTTTGTCATGCAGAAATTGTTTGTTAACAGTTTATAACCTTTGTAACTGCCTTAATAACTCCTATAGCTTGATCTTTAAAATAAATAATGGCATTAATTGATTTAGAAAAATCGCGGGAGTTAAAGAGGCTTGTCGAATCACTGACACATTCTGGGAGTAAAGATTTGAATAAAGAAGAATTAAATAATGTATTGGATATATGCTGGTTAGTTTGTTAATCCTTTCAAGTCCTAAGTTGAATTCCTTAGAGTTGATATTCATCTATTATGATTGTTAAATTAGTCTTGTTGTAGTTCTTTAGATTTTATATTGTTGACTTTTTAAATTTTTTTATTGAGTTTATGATATTTGATTTAAATAATTATTTGTTAGTAACAAAGTGACCAACATTTTGCTTTCTTATTAAAAAATGAAATATAATTCAAAACGTTGGATAAAATGTGTTTATTACGTTATTTTGTTGACAAGTTGACTGATAACCACATATAAATTTAACAGTCATTCAGAGTGGTTTTTAATGAATTTTTATCTTTTTTGTGGCTATTTTAGATTTTTTAAAAAAGAACTCTATTACTTTTTATTTTTTGACTGGAATTTTGTTAAAGAGAAGTTTTTCATGTTTGTTTTTATTCAGTGCTTAGAAAGTTCTGTATTTTCTGAAAAGCTTATCCTCTCTTTTGGATAGTTTTCTTTATGTGTTTTATATCAATTTGTTTTGTCATTATTAATAATTACTTGGCATTTTTTTTAGTGAGAAATTATACTTGCTTGAAGTTGAAGATGCGATTATGGTTATGTTGAAGAAGAACCACTCTGAGATTCGCTACAGTACTGTTCAACTTGTTCATGAATTATTTATGTAAATATTTATTTTTCCATCTATAAATTTTTTCTCTGTCCAAAAATTTAAAATTATTTTGTCAGTAGCTTGACTGAAATAAATATGCCCTACTCAGACATTATGTATCGTTAAGAAGGTGGGAAATGGGTATTTTATTATTTGCATTGGCACAATGGCTTATTATATTGACCTATGAAATAATGTACTGCAATCATCTCAAAAGTAATGCATTATACATTTTAATATTTTGGAAGCCACCGTCTATTTTCAATATTTTCTGGTCCACAAAGAAAATAGGCTTATTAACTATTTAAGATTCGATCACTCTGTTTTTCTTAGATATTAGATCATACACTTATTTTTTATATATATTTAATTGTGTCATTACTTGTTTAATGGTGGTCAAATTGTGATAACCTTCATATACTCGGAAAATGATTAGTTTTTTAGTTGTTTTTTTCTACTAATATCAACTTTAAACTTTGATAATAAAATAGGACCACTTAGGTAATAATGAAAACTTCTTAGAATTGTCATAGGGGCAATATGTGTACATAACAGAGTTAAATTGTAATCAAGTCCCATTTACCAATACATCATCCATATATATATTAATTATCCTTAGAAGGATAACTCAAAATATGATAATTATTATTTTTAGTAGAGAATTTTTTGTTAGGATTCGGTCAAAGTTGATCCAAAAAATACAATTTAAAAAATGTGTATTTTTAAATTATCTGTCCCTGAAGATGGCTGACAATGTAAGCCAAAATATTGGCTGATAATACAAAATCCACATTTTTTTCAAAATTGTATTTTTTGGATCAACCTGGAGCAAACTCCAACAAAATAATCTGTACGGTCAAAAGCTCTCCATTTGATTATTATTTTTACTAGTCAATGTGGATGTGGATCTTATTTCCTCACTGAACTGTCCCATCTAACAACTTCTTGGGGATTACTACTGTTAACATTTGGGCAACATGGCCATCCCAATGTAATCTCACCATCTTAACTGAATTTTCTTTTAACATGTGCCTCATGGAAGAGTTCATAGCCCTCCTTATTTGTTCTCCTTTACCAGTTTTTGACTACTCTTACAGGTCTTAATATCTAGTGGAGGTTCTTCCTTTCAAAGATTAAAATCTTCTCTTCATAACCTGTGATTTCCTGAGGCTTCTAAACCATACGGCAGGGGAGGTCTTATGAGAGTCTTTTAAAGGAGATATTTATGTGGTGGGAGAAATAGAACTCCGTGATTTTTGCTAAAGAATTTGTTTGCCAGAATAAGACCCCTATTAATATTTAATAAGTAGTTGATGGATTTTTAATGAGACTCTGTTCCCTCAACTTATTACTGGCTCCTGAGAAGCTTTCTCGCCTGTGGGTTGATTAAGGAATCTAGAATAAACAATTGCCAAACATATTCTGGATTCCTTAATTACAAATTACTTTCTCCAGAGCCAGTCAAATAGTAAATATGCAAGTCCGCCATCCTGCCCAACTCATCTTGAAGAAACAAATTAATCAGTTACTGACTTTTCCATGTCATTTCCTTTCACTATGTTACAAATTTTCCTGAAGACTTAATATTTTATTCTGAACTTTATTTTATTTTATCGGTTTGCTGGCTTATTAATGGTCCCTTTAATATTTTACCTCCTTGTAGGGACACCTTGCACATAGTTGGATTTATGGTATTTCTTATGCTAGATCAGCTCTGCTCCTAACCTCAGGAGGTGTAATAACCTAGGCGTTGATCGCCTAACAAACGAATCCTAACCCCAGTGTGGATCTGTAGAGGGGTTTGCATCCTTTATTAAACTGATCTTATCTACTATGCTGGGTCTAGTGGGCTTCAGTATCAATATGAATACCATATAAACTTCATATCGAGTCTCCATGACTATTTCCTCTAAGCTACAAATTATTTTTTTCAACATTTATATGTGACAATTTTTTTAATTCTAGGAAATTTGAAGATTTCAGAAATTTTATTTTAATTAACATTCAAGAATTCTTCAAATTGACTCTTGCTTTTCATTCAGTTAATGGCTTACCACCTCCAAAAGCAGCTGCTAGTGCTCTCAGAAAGGCAACCCTTTCAAATTTGTTGATTTGGCTGGAGTCCTTTCCAATACCTAAAATTAGAAGAGCCATAAATTATCTGGAAAAAATTGAGCATGTAAGTCTGCCTGTTTTAAGAAACTATAAGTTATTCAGTAAATTTTCTGAAGTTTAATTATACTGTCATGTACCATTCTCTCCTAATCGAATGTAATAAATCCAATCTTAGGTTACTAGATTGTTTTAAATCTCTATGAAGAAATTAAATTTAATAAATCTCTTAATAAACCATTAGAAGATGTTTTTTGTTGGGGTTTGGTCAAGGTTGATCCAAAAAATACAATTTAAAAAATGCATATTTTTTAATTATCTCCTTAAGCTTCAGCTTTCTTATGACGGTGTCATAAACATGGGATCCAGGTGGCAGTACATCCCCTCTTGCCTTCATGAACCCCTTCATGAATAAAAGTTGGCTTATAACGTTAGTCGAAAGGTCGGCAGATAATTAAAAAACACATTTTTTAAATTGTATTTTTTGGATCAACATTGACCAAACCCCAACAAAAAACATATATTCTAATAATGTAAGGTAGTATTATAAATAGAAATCTAACATATGAAATGTAAGAATGAAACATGTCTGCGAAAAAACATCTATATTTCTTATTTACAGATTTCCAAGAAATACTTCTCTGTTGTTCTGATTTTGCTTAAAAAAACAACAACAAAAAACAAAAACAAAGTGCTTTTTAATATAACTGGTTCTCTTCAAATTATGAATACTCAAGTTTTTTTTTCTTCATGATTAATGTACTTATTGTAAAGTAAATTTAGGTTGATTTTCAACCACATAATTTAAAGTTTAATTTTAATTATTAAATAATTAAGTTTTCTTTTCTTTGTTTTATTGAATTTTTATCTGAGAGCTCGTTCCAAATAAGTTGATAAGTGCTAGATAATTTTTTTCAGCAAATAGTGTAATTTAGATTTGCTATGGGTGATATTGCTTAGGTCTGCCTTCAATTTACATCAACCTACTATTTTATCTCTTGAGAGAATAATAAATAATTTTAGTTTTTTTTTTTTGTTTTTTTTTACTAAAATTATTAAATGATAATTATTTAAATACTCTAAAATATAGTTTACATGGTTGGAGGTTCGTTGGCTGTTGAGTATTATGCTGGAGAAATTAGTCAGGGTTTCGGCCAAGATTAGAAAAGTAAAATAGTCCAATGTTGTTGGGTAATTATTTTATTGTTGCCGATGTTTTGGCATAGTGAGCCAAATTACTCTCCAGGTTTCCTGGTGCTGGAGAGATCTCCAAATGGGTTTATGATCACATCTCAGAGGGTAGAATTAAACTCAGTTTTTTTCTTTGTGTTAAAAATCAAAGATGAGATTTATTTATGATTTTCTTTGTTTTAGGTTGATTTCCGAACTCTTGAAGTTGTTGATCCCAAAGAGAGAAAGGAAAAAGAAGAATGGGAGCTGCGCATGTCTAAGATTATGAAGGAAAGACTTAAAAAAATGAATGGTGAAATTGAAGGTTATATTGATTTTAAAATTTAAAAAAAACTTCTGAATAAAGAAAATTTTTATTTGATTTATTTTTCTTAACAAGTGGGGCTAAACATGTACCTTGTAGGTCTTTCGATTATTGTCTGATTGAGACCAGTAGTCAGTGTGTTTGTCTCTCATATATCTTCCTCATTATTAACCTAAAGAAGGCTTTGAGGGACTCCAGCATTCTGCACGGTAGAACTATATTCATCTCACAACAACATAGTACAAAAACAAGTATTTGATTTCACTTATCTTGGCTTACTGTTAACCCCACTATTAGGCTCACTTTGTCCCCCCCCCAGTATCTTTGAATGGCTCAGAAACCTGGACCACCACAAAGACATGCAAACAAGAACTGGTAGAGAGAGAAAAATTCTTCTAAGAATATTTGGAATGGTGTTAAACCAAGAGTTATACGAGTCATTTCAGGAGCCTAAAGTTATTGAGTTCATTAAGCTGGGCCGAATATGATGAGTGGGTCATGTAGACCAAATAGGAGAGGAGATCAGCAAAAATTTGTGACTGGAGCCCCTCTACGGTTCTAGAAAATGAGGAAGAATTATGCCATTAATAGTATTTAATGGTTGAATTATTTTCATAGTTTTCAAATAATTAAAAGGGGCTTTAAATAAATATTAGTTACATGAAGAGCTGGCTAAGTTTTATGAGCTTATATAAATTCATTCTTAGGCCTTTGTTTATTTATTTTTCATAACTTATAATTTCAAATTACTATAAAATCTTAATCTATGAAAATAAAACTGATGCTATAATTATGATTATAATTATAATTATGATATTATAATATCATAATTGTTTGGCTTTGAAATTACAAATTGGCTATTCTGGTTTCCAATCCCTCACTTAATAAGAAAGCTTTCGGTGATACATTTTGAACCCTTACTGAGACCTAACAAGATAATGTCCTAGTACTGTCTTGGCAGTCACTGCAGTTCACAAAGCTTGAAGTGGTAGAAGGCATATAGCTGTTAGACAAGCCCCTATATTATTGTGCCTTATCATCACATGATGTGCGAAAGCTCGGCAAATAACAACAACTTGACACGGTCCAACCCGGAAGAAGAAACGGTAAATACAAAAAAAAGGCCGTTATAACTTTGATATAAAATACAATTAATACACAAATTACAGTCTGTTGTTATATACCATCATTAGTCTCAATACAACGCTGATACATCCCTTGGAATGGCTGTCAAAGAACTCTTGACTCTAATTTCAACTTCCGCAAAATAATCAATTTTGATTATTATCAGAAATTATCAATTTCCCTTGAAGAAAATGGGCTATGAATCGAAAAAAAGTTGTAATCTGATGGTGAATGAGGCAGGTTTCAAACCCATGAAGTTCTTTTAACTTTTCTTTGGCACAATGGGAAGTGTAAAGGCATGTATTATCTTTTTGTAATAAAACTCTGCTCAGACAATTTTGGGTACAATCTTTACTATGGTACGCAGTAAAGTTTAAAATCCATAGAACGTCCATCAGAAACATAGTCATGATGAATTCCAAAAAACACAAAACATGGATTTTTTTTTCAAATTGCCCCCTTGCAACAATCATAAAAACAGTTTGACTGCGATCAAACCATTGCTTAATGGTATTCAGATATCTTCAGTAAACCCACTTTTCCAGAGATGGCAATTTTCCAGTAAGATCTCATATCAGAAGGGCTTTTCAATAAATTCACACAAATTTCTAACCACAGCTGATTGCTGATGTGCAAGTTCGTGTTCGGATGTTGTATTTCCACTGCTATTTTTTTTAAAACCAACACCATCAAGGATGTCTTGATATATTTAATAATTCATATTTCATGAGTTACTTCAGCAGCTGTAAAATTTTTTTCCAGTATTGCCTTAAAATTACGATAATTTTACAAGGAATCTATCATGTCTCTTCTTTGAAACAAATAGCTGAACTGAGGCATTTTTTGAATAAGAAAATGGGACTTAACAAGTTTGGAGAATGCCCTAAAGGGATTATTAAATATTTATTGGTAATTATTAAGATTAAGATTGAAACATTCTCAGCCCTTTGAAATCTAGAATTTGATAAAATGTTTTGTTTTTACACTCCTTTATATATTTTACTTTGATACATATTTATATTTCACTTATACACACATATGTACATGAGTGGGAATACACACACACAAATAAACTGTTGTTAAATGATTAATTATTAACAATTAAATGATTAAATAAAAATAAAAGCTGTTGTTGCTGAGTTCAAAAGGAGAGTTTTTCAGGTTTTCCTTCTCCCATCTCTCCCTCCATCATATCAAAGATGTTTAAATTTTTTAATTTAAAGAAATGTTTTTGGATTGATTCAAGGAAAATTTATGTCTAAGTTTGTTTTAGATCTCTTACCTGAAATTCGCTGCACGATCACATCCTTAGGTTCATGTTTTGACCTCTTGATGCCTCTGCCTACATCAGGGGATACACAGGAACCTTCAAGTAACTCCGCTCAAGTTGATCTGAGGGTTTTCGGTATACTGAATTCCAAACACACAGTCCAGATAGAACTGAGTAAAGTATTTAATAAAATATATTTTTTTAATAACTTTATTTTATTCTATTATTATGGCATCCCAACCACCAAGGTCAATAATGCATTTTATGTGCAACAAAAGTTGACAATTGAAGGTAGGTAGTTTATAATGTTTACCGCGAGATGTAGAGATGCACAGTCTAAGTATGCCCCGGTACGAGGCGGTTGGTAACACCGATCCAGCCCCATATAATTGTTTCCTTGTTTAAACAGGGTCTTGCCTGAGGAGAACTTAGTGAAGTGTCTGACCTGTGAGTGAAGGTGTGCATTGTGGGATCAAGCCAATCACGGTCTCCAGGTCTACAATAGAATAGAAACAGGGGGGCCAAAGCAGAAGATTTAAATAATTTTATTTTTCAATTTACAACTACAGATTTATAAGTATCTTATTTAGTAACTAAAGTTTTCAAATTTAAAAATAATGAACGTTTAAACAAATTTAAATTTAAAGGGAGAGCTTATTAACTTATTTGATATATATTAACAATATTGTCTTTATCTCATTTATTCTATAGTTTTATTTCAGTTTTAATTTTGGCCTAGATTTAGTTTTTATAAATTAATACTTTTTCACTTGTTTATTCATTTGTATGAATTTAAACAGCTTAAAATCATAAAATGTCAATATCAGTGTCAATAGCCCTAGTAGTTAAATGATAAAAAAGAAAAAAAAATTTGTATTTAGAGAAAATAGTATGCCTAAATATTAGTTTATTTTTTCTGCATAATGAACATATGGAATCAATCAGAAACATGTAACCCCACCCCAAAATTTTGCGTATCGTTTTATAAAATAGGTTGAAAATGAATGTGGAATAAAATAAATTTCTACATCAGCTTTACGAAAAACTCATCATCCTCAAGAAATTTCAATGTTATAACATAGTTAATTTAAGTTGTACCAACTTGTAAGTTTTTATTTAGTTTGTAGGTCTCATTTTTTTAAATTATTTTTTTAGATTTTATTTAAAACAATATGAAACATATTAACTGTTAAAGCAAAGTGAAGGAAAAAAATTGTCCCATTATGAAAATTATTAGTTTATAAAAAGATTTAATTATATTTAAATGTATATATTGGTGCCCATGGTGTGGTTCTCATATGCTAAAATGCTTGTATTCAAATCTCACAATCACTCAATTTCTTTTCTGATCTGAAAATTTTCTACTTTGTACCCCTGTGAGAGACACACTGGGATTCAAAACCAGGACCTTTAGCATACGAGACACACACACCAACTACTACACCACAGACTTATATACATGTTAAAATAAATACTGACACATACATACCATTATATAGTTTGAAACAATATTTTTCATAAAAGAACAATTTGTTCTATATATCTTAAGAAATAAACTACTGTTGAATATTTAGTAGCATCGTTTAAGTGAGTTTTTTATAAAATTCTTTAAGGATTTAACATTGGAAATTTTATAATGAAAAGAATATAATAATAATGGTTTTATCATCTCATCTAGGAAATAAAATTGAAATTGAAGTCACTGAGGAGAATAGTGCATTGATTGATGCTGCAAAAGACGCATTCACTCTAATAAATAATAGCTTCCTTCCCAAAATTAAGGCTTGGGTAGAAATTATCAACAAAGCTGAAGGTAAGTAAATGTTCATTCTGAATATAATATTTTTTTTATTTTACATATTTTATATTTTGTTCCAGCTTTTTTTTTTTTTTTTTGTTTCCAAAATTATTTTTTCTTAAATTTAAATTCTTGAGTTAATTATAGTCTTTTGATTTCTGATTTCTATTCCTGATCATATTTAGAACAATCAATATGTATTTAATGGGTATAAAAATTTTAAATATAACTGAAAAATGAATTTTTCCCTCTTAATTTTCTAAGATCTTTATTATCTAGTTTCTCATTCCTCATTTTCTTGAAAACATTTGAATTTTTTAGGCAATTTTTACTGTTAGTTTGGTGATTAATATTGTTAGAGCTATTTAGATGAAAATTCAGGGAATTATTTTTTTACTCTTTATTTATTTGTTTAACAGTATTGTACTACATATTATTGTTTATTTTGATTATCTCAGCCTCCCATTGTGTCAAACCTGAACATATATTGATAGAAGTCTTCAAGTGGTATATAGGGCCTACAATTTATTTATTTAGAACAGTGAATAAAGATTTTAAATTATATTTTAACTATCTTCCAACAATTTTAATTCATAAAATGTTTATAGCTTTTGCTGCTAATAAGGGGCTAGGAATAATTTTACTTTAGTAATTAACATCAAACGATTTTTTTTTTTTTTTACACGTCAGGGAAAAGGATAAGATCAAAAACATAGAATGTCAAGAGTTAGATGTTAATTGCTAATGTTTGATTATTAACATTTTAAATAATCAATTTAGGTGTTTATTAAAGTTGTGATATGTTATTTATAGCACAATTTTCAAAGTAGTTTTCATATTGCTTAAATATTAGCTTCTTAACAAATTTGATCATAAAAAGAAAAATATAACAATAGCTATTTATTAATGGTCAATGCTTAAAATGAAAGTAGTAGTAAATGAATTTATTTCTTCACAAGAAAGTTGAAGTGTAGACCACTTCATATTTTTTGTGATAAAATTGTGCATCTGAATTTTTTTTTCAGAATATATAGACTGATCGCTGTACAACCCTTACTTAACTACGTTATTTGGCAACGTAAAATAATAATTCAAGTATCACAATATATCTGACTNTTAGAATTAATAATTAGTATTTAAAAATAATAGAGACTATATTTAAATTTACAACTTTTATTTTAGGTGGCGATTCTTTAATGAAAAAAGCTATGAACCTAAAAGCTGAATTGGAAGCTATGGTTTCAAAATATAATCAGCTAGAAATTATTAAAGTAAAAGAAAAAATTAATGAAAATGAAGATTCAGAGTCTTCTGACAGTGATTTAGAAGAAGTACCAGAAATCAAGAGGACTGCTAAGGAACTGACTGAAGATGAAATACACTTTCTCTCACCCACTTTAGTGAGTTTATTTAGAATTTTCTGTAATTTCTTGTTCTAAATTTTAAAGTAAAAATTTTTTTGTTCTATTCAATTAATTGTTTTAATTCCTCTTTATTTATCATTTATTACTATTTATTGTTATTTATAATTAATTTAAATTATAATTTAAGAATTCATATTTTTGTATCTCCCCAAGTTTTTATCTCGATTTAGCTGCTACAATAGCTATTTTCAGAAACAGAGCACAGATATGACATCTCTGGAGTTGAGATGTCCTTTGTCTCATTGGAGTTCCTGTTCCAACTTCAAAGGTCTCAAATTTTGTACTAATCTTCTGGGGATGGCTATTGTTTAGCTAAGAAGATAGTAAAAATTAATTTATCCAAATATTCCTCCTGTACAAAAATAAATAAGTATTTATCAATGTAAATCGAATACATTTATCCATACTATCTAAAATCAATTCAGATTTAAAGACCACTGTAAACAGCTCGATTTGCTGAGTGACATCTTCCCATAAATTCAGGTTTTAAAAGGGTTCGAAAATGAATTTCTAAAAAAGAAATATCACCTTCTTCCCTTGAATTCAAAATTTCAGTTTCCCTGAAGAAAATTTTCCTCCATTTCTCTTTATATTTAATGAAACTTGTTAATTTTTAATGTTGACTTATAGCAGTTTTGTATTGACCGAGCAAACATAAAGTAAAGCAGGCATACTTTTTACAAAATAACCAAATTAAAAAAGCAATAATTTATATGCTCAAGGAATATTTATCATCCCCATTTATATTTACCATTATTTATCAATTTTTCTTTCTCTGAACTTCAACCCAGTGTTTGAATAAATAAAATAAAACCATTATGCTGATATGATTGTAATATCAGTTTTGGAGGTAACCACAAATTAATTATATGTATTAAAATGAAAAATGAATGCATCTTGTTATTTATCCTCAAATTAATTAAATTATGTCTTTAATTATTAAATACTAATAGTTTTTTTTTTTTTTATAGAAAACTTAATACCATGAAATAATGGACTTTATTAAATTTTTATTTCATATTTTTTTCAGTAAAATAGCATACTTGTTTATTAGAAGTAGATAATATTGCTACATAAACTTTCCTATTAGTAATTTTTTTTTTTTTTTTGGGTGGGAGGGGGAGGAGACAAAATTAAAATGATGTAAAGAGCCCATCATTCAGGAGCTGCCTAATCTAAGCAGATTTACCATGCTTCATTAAAGATGGAAATAATTAAAAGTAAATAAGAAAATTTAATTTACAAGTCGGTGAGAATAATGAATGTAAAAAGTATGACCAGTAAAGCCTGTCTGATCTTGATTTGTAGTGGTAGATTGCAATTAGTCTTGTGCCGCCACCACTATTTCATTCATAATGGCATAACAGGAGATTTAAAGTACAGTAAAGGCAAGATTATTTCTTTACAGAAATTAAAGAGAGTAATGATTCAATTATTTGTTGCAAAGTAGCTACAAAATAAAAAATCTAACTGTCCCAGCCAGGACTCGAACCTGGATCTCCTGCTATCTGGGCCGGTGCATTTACCAATTATGCTACCGGGACCAGTCTGATAAGTTATTAAATTCCCTGCACTAGTGTCGAGAGTCTAACCTCCGAAGCCAACAAATATATCGTCTTATGCTCGGAGGAGCTGACATTGTCAAGCTGTTAAAATGACTCTCGTTATTTACTTTTAAATTTTAACTTTATAAATATCATTTTTTTGAGGTATTCAATCCCTCGTAAATTTTACTAATTTTTAGTGCAAGGGAACAGATTAAAAAATCTAACTAGTGCGTGGAATTTAATAACTTATCAGACTGGTCCCGGTAGCATAATTGGTAAATGTACTGGCCCGGATAGCAGGAAATCCAGATTCAGGTCCTGGCTGGGACAGTTAGATTTTTTATTCTGTTCCCTTGCACTAAAAATTAGTAAAATTTATGTGGGATTAAATACCACATAAAAATAATATTTATAAAGCTACAAAATAAAGTTTAAGCAAAGAAAGATCAAAGGATACGATCCACAAGAGAAAAGAATAAAGATGCAGGCATGGAATATGCACTAATACTCCATGAGTTTGACTAAAATAAAGATAATAAGTCCGTCATGTATTTATTCTTTCCTCCAGAATTTAGTTTTTAATAAAATAAATAAACAAATACTAATGCTGTAACATATGCTAAAGATCCCTACAGTCTTAAAAAAATCATTTATTTATGAAAGCTGTTGGTAAAATGGCCACTAAGAAAACAAAAAATATAAGCAATTTTTTTTAGTACAGAGGAACAGAATAAAAAATCTAACTGTCCCAGTCAGGACTCGAACCTGGATCTCCTGCTATCCGGCACTGGCCCGGTGCATTTAGCGATTGTTACCGGGTTCCGATTGGGAACAATTCTGTTCCCTTGCACTAAAAAAATTTTTAAAATTTATGTGGGATTAAATACCACAAAAAAAATTACGAAAAATATAAAGCTTAATGTGTTTGTCAAAATACTAGGGGGATAGGTATCACTCCTGGAGCAATGAGCAACTTTTAACCATTACTTCACTCCTCTTATCGTTGATGGATCTATTCATTTGAAATTTGGTTCATAATCAGAATCTGATTTATCAATTTAATCTAAATCAGTTCAGCTGTATTCTACAAAGTTTTGGTATTGCATTGGTAGTATACTTTTTTTAAATTTGATTTTTTGATTATAAAGGGTGTTCCAAAATTAATGCAATATTTGAATGAAATAGAAAGCACAGTTATGATTGATATTTTTTTTATTGAATCATAAAGTACATAGGATAGGATTATTTATGGAATAACACATCGGTCAAATGGCCTCCACAGCTTTACATGCATATATGCATTCATTTGTCAAAATTTTCCATGACCATTTTACATAAATGGGGCTGAATTTCATTGATGCACCTTTGGATCTCCTCATTTAATGCACGGATGATTGTGGACTTGTTGATATAGACTTGGGATTTCAAATAACAGGATAAAAAGAAATCTAATGGGTTAAATCACACGATCTAGGGGGCCAATTCTAATTACCGATGCGAGAGAGTACATGTCCTGGAAATGTCTCATGCAGAAATTGAATTGTTTCATGGGCTGTATGGCATGTGGCACCATCTTGTTGGCCACATCAATATTAGCAAATTCGGCATAAAGAACTGGTTTATCATATCGCGATATCGAACACCAATAACAGTTACTGATTGACCAGCCTCATTTTCAAAAAGTATGATCTGATTATGCCTCTAGCCCAAAATCTACATCAAATAGTGACACTTAGTGGATGCATTTGTTTTTTGACAATCACTTGTAAGTTCTCATTAACAAAGCTATCAAGGTGAAAATGTGCTTCATTGCTTAGGATGATTTTGCTAAAAAATCAGCATCCATTTGTTGGTATTCAATAATTCATTTAACGAGTTCTCTTTGCTGGGTATGGTCATTAGGCTTCAGTTGTGTTAATTAAATTTTGTAAGCATGATACATATCTTTAGAGAGTATATGCTGTGGGAGCTTCTTGAAATTTTCCAATTTTGTCAACGACACCAAATTGAAGTTCCTGGATTGTCACCGATACTCTCATGCACTGCTTCGATATTGACATTTTAATTGCTTGTTTTAGGACGACCAGTGTGTTTGTCATCTCCAACAGATCCAGTCTCCCCGAATTTTCTCAATTAATCTCTTTACAGTTGACAAAGTTAATTCACTATTCTAACACTGGAATTTTTTAACTGAGGCCGCCGAGCTTTCATTATTTTTAAAACATTGTTAAATAATGAAGACACGTTCTGTAGTGTAATGCTCCATTTTTGTCAACCCTAAACTGTCAGCTGTTTTTTTAAGGGTTGCCAATACTTTATTGCACAAATGGCGACAAACTCAAATCATTAATTTTGGACACCCTTAACATGCCTTGAAATGTAAAAATAAAATTTTAAGGGCTGGTTCTAATTTTACTTTTTCAGTTTGATTAAAATATAAATATATATACAATTCTAAGAAAATAAACAAAAATTGATATAGTCATGTTTAGGATTAGGATTAGGATCAGGTTATAGGGCTAGTCATGTTTAGTAATTTATTCCAAGAACTCAAAATTTTATATTTATCATGCACACTAAATTGCAATATTTATTTTGTTGTAATATTTTGAACTTGATGTTGCAGGATATCCCTCATTTCACTTGGTCTGGTTTCACTTATTTGCATAGATTTTTTTGTTTCTCATTAATATGATGATCCATTTTAGTTTGTGAAAAATTAATAAAAATTTAGATTCTACAGCATTGTATTAAAAAGTAATAATATAGAAAGTACTCCACTTCCTAATGGGTGAATAACATTTAAAATGTATCTTTTGACCAAAAAATTAGTTTACCTTGAGTTTCATTAGTTAAAGTAAACATAGCAACTAAAAAACAGTGCAACACACTTTTGTCTAAGGTAATGGTTTATTTTGACTCATATTTTCCCATTTCAGGAAATGACAAAAAAAGAAAAGAAGGAAACTGAAAAAGAGAAGAAGGAAATAGTGTCTACTGCGGGACCTAGCAGTGCCACTGATGGAGTCCATGACAGAAAAAAGCAGCTTCTAGCTGTGGCTCCCAAAGTTCCATTTGACGTGGATCTTTACCATTGGGAGGATGAAAAACTTCCCACACCTACCATCCTGGCGTAGGTTTCTGCACTTCTATGCAATTAAAATTATTATTAAATAACCATCTTTAAATAGAGAATATTTAACTTAAGAACAAAGAAACCTCAGTAAAAGTTTTGTAATTGCTGGATAAAATAATAATTTTATAACAGCCTGGTGGAAGTAATTATAGATAAGAGATCTATTGGTGATCAATGATTCTTGACTCATTAACAGTTATCAACATACTAAATTACTGAGCAGCAGTATAGACTGTATCCTGCTAGATTTTCATGAATTCAGGATAAATGTGGTGTGTGTGTGCGTGCGTGCGTGTGTGCGTGCATGCGTGCGTGCATGCGTGCCAGAGAGCTTATCAAAATATGTTTATAGGATAACCGTAGTGAGTGAGTTGAAGCAGGGCTAACATCTCTAAGGTACATAAGCCTTATGTGTTTATATATTATTATGAAGCGGTTTAAGATCAACTGAAAAATGATGTTTCATTAGGACAAATATCGATGTTTCTATTACATTTATTTAGAGGTTTTTTATTAGCAATCTTTGTTTACCTTTGCAGGGTAAGCAGTGAAGGATCCCGCTTCTGGGGAGGAGGGGTTAGTGAGGATCTGCAGGAGATCCCTGTCCCAGATGGTGCCGCCTCCCTCAGGACGAGAGTAATAGAGTTCACAGGGTCCTGGGAGCCAGTAAATCATACTTGCAGAGCACCTTTGCCATCAGGGAAACTCTGTCCTCGTCAGGACCGAGTTAAGGTGATAAGAAAAAAAAGTTTATTTATCATAATTAAATGTTTTTTTGTTGGGGTTCGGTCAAGGTAGAACCAAAAAAATACAAATTTAAAAAAAAAGTGTATTTTTTATAATAATCTGCTGACTTTTCGGCTTTCATTGTAAGCCATCTTCAAGGCTGTTGAAATACAATGTCATAAGAATACAAATAAAGGTAAAAATAAAAAATAAATGATTTACAATATTATAATATAGAATTGCCATAATTAAATGTAATGTGATATGAAAAGTATGAATGTAGTAAACTATGTAGAAGAATTCAGCATGCAGAAAACTAACTATTAAAAATTAATTAACCACACTTACCTACATGAAGACGAGAGGTTGTTCTTTAGATACTAGGCCTTTCAACAAAAATGAAATCACCAGATGATCACAGAATTCCTTATTTAAGCTGCTCTACCGAATTGCTAACTGAAGAAAACTCAAGCGCCTTATTCATTTATATTCAATCATAATCAATTATTATTTATTTATTATAGTCATTCTAAATTTATGTTAACTAATTGTCGCCAATATAAAAGTAAAAAACAAAAAATATTTTATGGGTAAACAATACTTAATTTCATATATGCCTAAAGAAAAATATATGTTGAAGACAATAAAAAATATTTCAGGCTTTCTCTTTAAATCTAAAAAAAAAAATATATTTTTAAGCTAAAATTTATACTAGCCTGAGGATGCTTGTTAAGTTTTGAAATGTGCTCTACACAGTTTAATGATTCTGTCTTTCTATTATTCCTAGTGTCCCTTTCATGGAATCATTGTTCCAAGGGATGATACAGGTAAAATAATAAACCTAGAAGATGAAGAAAAAGTGACCAAGAGCAAGCCTAAATCCGATATACCCGATTGGCAGGACCCAAAACTTCTGGCTGAGATAAAGGTAATTCCTAATTTCATTATTATAAGTGCTATGGCATTAAATTTATAAAGTATAATAGGTTCCTTTATTTTTGTTACATTTAAGTTGTACATCACACTTATGAAAAAAAAAACTTATTAAAGAAGATATTTAAAATGTAACTGTGAATATTAATGCTCCCTCTCATTTCTCCCAAATAATCAGCCATAGAGGTCTTATATTTTTATTTTTATTGCCTTCTCCAGCTTATAAGATAAATAATCTATTTCCATCTTTAATGAGACATTTGGAAATTTCACTCAAGAGAATAACTTATTTTAATGTTTATGTGCTTACTTTCCACAATTTAAGATTTTTTTGTTGTTTTACATTATAAAACAAAACAAAAATTACTTATTAATTTTTTTTTAGATCTACAAAATTCTTTAGGATGTAACAAATATGGTGTTAAATTTGCTTTCTAAGTAATTAAAGGGGGGCATATAAAAAATGGCTTGTTATTCAAATTCAAGATTACAAAGTACTGCAATTGTTTTAATCCTATTTAATACTTACCAAGACTTAATAATCCCTTGAGATCATTCTTAAGCTTGCTAAATCCCATTTGACTTTCAGAAAAAGCCTCAGTTGTGTCATTTGTTCCAAAGAATTGATGTATCCTACAAAATACTTGTAATTTTAAGACATTACCGGAGAAAAATTTTGCAGCTGCTGAAGCAACTCGTGAAATTATTGAATATGAAAGGGAAGGTGCCCTTGATCAGCTCACTGAACGGCTTTAAAAAAATTTAGCAGACGAAATACAATACTTAGGAAAGGAAGAAGGGCTTCAGGTGACCATTAATGGATATTGATGAAGTTCTGCAGAAACTCTGTTCTGTCCACCAGTACTTGTGAACTTGCCAGGGAATGAGGTGTGTCAAAAGATACTGTTTGTCGCCATCTACTCTCCATAGGAAACAAGAAAAGGGGCTGTAAACTGGTTCCTCACTAACTTACTCCTTAGCAATCATCTAAGAGGTTTGAAATTTGTGAAAGTTTATCAAAAAACCCTTCTGATATGAGATTTTACTGGAAGGTTGTTACTTTTGTTGAAAAGTAGGTTTACTAATGAAATCCAAATACCCATAAGCAATGGCTAGATTGGGGTCAAACTGCTTTTCCTGTTGTTAGGGGGCAATTTGAAAAAAAATCCATGCCCTGCTATTTTTGGAATTCATCACGTTTTATTCATCATGAATTTGTTTCTAATGGATGTTCTATGAATTATATTAACTCTACAGTGAATTACTGGAAAGGTTGTATGCTAATTTATCTGAGTGTTACCCTGCTTTGATCAATCGAAAAAGAGTTTTACTCTAAGAAGATAATGCTTGTCCTCCCACTTGCTGTTCAGCCGAAGCAAAGTTTAAAGAACCTCATTGGTTCGAACTCCTATCTCATCCATTATATAGTCCAGACCTCACATCATCGGATTATTACTCGTTTTGGTCTATAGCCCATTTTCTTCTAGGTTAAAAATTTGATAATTTTGCAGAAGTTAAAATTGTGGTCCAAGAGTTTTTTGACAGTCATCCCAAGGAAGGGTATCAGTATGAGATGAGATCAATTAGATGATTAATAACGGTAGATAACAATGAACTATACTTTGAGTATTAATTGTATTTTATATAAAAAATATAATACACATATTTGGTTGAAAAAAGGTAATTTTTTTAATACATATTTTTTTAATACAATCTATGGCCAATATTTATTTAAGAAATTAATTATTTTTAGGCTCAAACAGGAATTGATTTGAAAATGCCTGAAAAGGGGAAAAGGATTAAGAAGAAGAAATACCCTGGACTTACCGACATAAAAGAAATGAAGAATACTAGTGAGCACAGACTGTCAAAAAAAGTATTTAACAAGTTAGTATTTCTTTTCTTCTTAAATCTCCCTTTTGAGTATTAATTTGCTTCTAAGTATTTATAGATTGTTTCTGAAATTTCTCTTTTGTTAAAATATGTGCAATATAGCTCCATGACTTCCTGAAACTGATTATTCTTCTCAGTGATTTTTAAAGATTTTGCTCTTGTGCTATATTATGTCTTTAATCCCATTCTCTACATGTTCAATTTTTTGTCTGAAAGACTATGAGAGATTTTGTTTTTGCAAAATATGAAAGAAAATGTGCCTCCTGGCACACTTCTTTTATTGAACTCAATTTAGAAATTGTACTCCTTAAAATAATAACCAAATGAATCTCTTGTAGTAAAGGTCTGCCCTTAGGAAACCAAATATATTGTTACATACTAATTAATGATGTTACCTAATTGATATTTAAATTTGCACAGAATAATATTTATATTGCAAAAAAATAAGAGAAAAAGATCATAAGGAAAATTCTAGAAGGAAGTCATACATAAGACGAATAAGCTACAAAAAGTTAAAATAATTGAAAAGTTTTGAGACATTGAAATTTTCAGAAAGAAATTGTCAGACACAAAGTAGATAAATGAGTAGTTACATCAGAACTACCAAAAGAGAAATTGTGCAGGCCAAGATGGTTTATTGAGCATAAACAAGCCTCTTCGGAAATAATAAAAGCCTTTGGAAGAGTAAGAATAACTAAAAAATATTTCTTGAGTTATTTGCTTAACGTCTTCCATTTTATTGATGTTATGGTTCTGGACACGAATAACTTAACTATTGTGTGTACGGAAAAAAGAGGAAATACCACGAGCTTTCATCTGAAATTTTAACGCAATGGAGGGAAGCCGAAAATGTCTAAATAGTCCTATTATAATTTCAGCACTTGGTGTGGTGCCTCGTACATTATCTGGTAGTCTTGAAGAAATAGGAGTTGACACAGGATTAATGCGTCAGATACTAGAGGCAGTATTATTATCAACGTGTCGTATTGTAAGGACAGTTTTAGGGGAAAAATGAAAATCATAAATTACAAGAAACGCTTGGACTCCTTGCCTGTCGGCCACAGTCAAAGATATACCGGGGATTAATCCCTGAGAACATCAAAATAATAATAATAATAATTTATATATGTTTTAATAAATTCACTTTACTTCTGGTTAGGTGTTATGTTGAATGTTAAATACATCATCAAATAGTGATCCCAAGCAGCAATTATTTTTCTTTTGAAACTTTTTTATGATATTTTTATTTCCAGAATAAAACGAATTNCAAAATTGATCATAAAAAACATAGGGACAAGTTTGGTGACCAATTCAATTATGTCCATGGAACTTGAAAGAAATTATGTTAGATTAACTGTGCAATGTCTGTGATTTTTAGTTTAAAATATTTTTTACATTTCATTAAAGAAGATATGGTATAATATATTGAAAAATGAAACATTTAAATAAGATATTCTGAATTTTAGGTATTTTAATTTTTTTTTTTTTGTAGGTTCAGAAAGAGTTTAGTCTTCCTGGTTTTTAAAAACTTTATTGCAGGTTTCACTGCATTTTCACACTATAACATTAACAACAATGTATAAAAAATATACAACATAATACAATGTACAATGATAAACAACATTAAACTAGTACAAAATAAATATATACATATAACATTGATTAAAAACAAAAGTTAATTTAACATAAACAAATAAGTATAAAACCTATAACTTTTTTAAAAACTGGAGGAATCATAGTCAATAACTTATCACAGTCTATTTCATAATGTTTTAATTCTATTCTGGAAACTCACCAGGTCGAATGCGGTCACACAAATTGCACTTCTGTTTCTCAGAATACAACCAAGATTACTGGTGGTTTTATGCTGGAAGGTTGGAGTCCTCTCTTTTCCGTGACCTACTCATTTTTCTTCTAAGTCCCACATAAACAATTCATCACTTAATGGAGATAACCACTTTTCCCATCAGAGGATACTCATTTCTTGAGTCCGATAGAGACATGGGTCTTGTAAATCAAAAAGTTATTGCAGAACTACAAAACTGGATGACTGAATTGGTAACAAGTAGACTAAAACCTGCACTGTTTAATGTGCAAGAGGTTGCTTAACCAATGTTAAGCTACTGGTCAGAGTATTTTGATGGAAGGGTGCTCTGGATGTTTTACTAGGAGTGGTTGGTGGAAGGAAGCTTTAATTAAAGAGCATGCCAGTAATGGAAGGCAGTATATGATAAGCATGAACTAACTAGAATTGGATCTAAGCTTAGAGTGGCTTTAGATCCTTTCTGCTACCTCCGAATCTTCAAGGTCCTCCTCAGGCCGAGCTTTTTGCTTACACAGACAACAGGTCTATGTTTTATAAGAGTTGAACAAAGCTTCTATTTCCTCTTTCCCATTCTTCTAACTCATTTTTTTTTTGTGTCTATAATTAAGTGTGTCCTTTTTGAATGGGAGTTGTTTACTCGAAGGAGAGTTAGAGCTGTTTCCTTTTATCTATTGATTCTATAGGAGGTGTTCCATGATTTTTAGACTTCTTAAGTTCCCATAGCTTAGTGTTGGTATGAACAGAGTTCCATAACATTTCCCACTCAATTTTAATTTTGTTCGGTTGCCAATTTTACTATCTAATGTTACTTGTGGTAGTAAAGACTATCACAAAACTTTTTTTTTTTTTTAATGGATTTCCTTACTACCTCTCCTTTTATTTATTTATTTAAAAAGAAAGCCCACAAACAGGCGATTTGCCCGAAGATGGTTAGTCATATTACATACATAGCATTATACAGACAGATGATATCTGAAGAAAACAAACACCATAAAGCACATTAATTGAATACAAGAAAATGAAACATTTAATCCATACATAAAAATATACCCAAGTGAATACAATATTAATCAAAAGACAAAACAAAAAAAAAGTTACTGAAGATGACTGTTAGATTGTTGGAAACAGCGTTTTTTTTTTTGTTTTTTTGTTTTTTTATCAAAATACCCTGACCAGTCCCTTAACATTGGTTGATCAACCTCTTGCACAGTAAACTGAGCAGGTTTTAGTCTACATTTTACCAATTCAGTCATTTAATCTTGTAGTTCTGTAGTGGCTTTTTGATTTACAAGACTCATGTATCTATTGTAGTCAAGAAATGAGTGTCCTCTGATGGGAAAAGTGGCTGTTACCAAACAAGTCTTTCCAACATTATAGCCAGTCAGGCCTAAGAATTGCTTTATTTGTTTTGTGGTTTTTGGTATGGGAAAGTCTCTAATGGCTTTCAGCTTTTCAGGATTGGGTTGTATTCCCTTTTCAGAAACAATGTGTCCTAAAAATAGTAATTACTTTTTGAAGAATTCCGTTTTATCTAATTGGATCTTAAGGTTATGATCCCGAAGAAGAGAGAAGACGTTTCTGAGATGTTTTAAATGTTCTTGTAGGTTGTCTGAGAAAATTATTATATCGTCCATATAAACTAGGACATTTGGGGTGTTAGCAAAAATTGCATTCATAGCCCTTTGGAAGGTGGGAGGCGCGTTTTTGAGGCCGAAGGGCATTTGAAGAAACTCATAATGATTGTCTTCAAAACTGAAGGCAGTCTTGGGAATGGATTCAGGATCCATTTCAATTTGGTGGAATCCTGAGGCGAGGTCAAGAGCACTGAAATAAGTGGCTCTACCTATTTTACCGAAGAGGTCTTCGACGTTGGGCAATGGGAATTTACCATCAATGGTCTTCTCATTGATTTTTCTATAGTCTATTACCATTCTAAATTTTTTTTTAGCCAGAAGTATCTAATTTTTTTTAGCACTACCCATATAGGGGAGTTGTAAGGGGAATGGGATGCTTGTATTATTTTATTCTTTAATAATTTGTCTATTTCTTGTTTTATATCTTCTCTATATGTGAAAGGGAATCTATAATTTCTCGTATATACGGGGTTATCGTTTTTTTTAAGTATTTTATGTTTTAGAATTTTAGTTGAACTTAGTGGGTCATTTTTTCTTTTAATTATCTCAGTGAATTCTTTTAAAAGATTAATTATATTGTTATGCTCCTCAAAATTCATATGGTTGGTCCGTATGAGGGATGGGATTTCAGACACGATGGAATTTAGAGTATTTTTATCATAAGGTTTATGGAATTCATTGAGGTACTCAACCTCATCTACTTCCATAGGTTCTGGGGGTACTATGGTTTATTCATGTTCCGCTTTTATGAGACATTTAACCTTATTTTTATTGAGTTTGTAAATACCTTCTTGCATTTCGTAAGCTTTATATTTTTGTTTATTAATTAAACCTTCTTTAAGATTCTTAATGTTATTAATTTCTAATTCTACTAAATTATTTCCTTTTCTTAATTTTAATTCTTTGTTGTTGATATTTGATTCTTTATTACTCTTTATATTTTTTTTAACATCATTCCTCATGTCATTTCTTAATTCAATGTTATCTTTTATTTTTGTATTACTAACTATGTCCTTATTAACTAATGTGTTATTTGTGTTTTCTATGTAATATTTTAAAGGTATTCTCTTGTTATTATATAATAAACTGTTCATATTGAAATCGATTGTCATGTCTAATCTTCTCATAGTCTCATTTCCTAAAAGTAAATTGTACTTAGGGGAGAAAGGGAAGACGTACATTTTAAGGAGGGTATTGATTCTGAAGTGGCTGTTTAAGTTCATCATTATGTATTCGGTGCCCTTGCTTTTGCCAGCAGGGGTTGATATTATAGTCTTCTTTATACCTTTTGGTATGGGGACTTATAACATCCGGGTTAACATAATTATGTGATGAGCCTGTATCGATTAACCAGAGAAATCCGAATTGGTATATACAATGGGGCAGGGCTTTATTTACTAAGTTGAGTTCTAGCAAGGGGATTGAGTCGGTCTTACGCTGGGGTCTGGATTGCTGCCGGAGTCGAAAAAATTATTTTGTTTCGTCTCCATATCTTCAATTTTGGTTCTTAATGTTTGGAAGCAGTTTAATAGTTCATCCAATTTTCATTATTGATTTTGCTGTTAGAAGGGGTGTTGTGGTTTGGAAGTTCTTCAACCTCGGGCTCTTGGAGGTAGGTTACTTCATGGGGCCATTTTTCCCAGATCTTGGGAAGTGATACTGGTTATTAAAATTGGGATTAAAGTTTTGTTGGGGGTTATTTCTTTGCATATAAGGGTTTTGGAGGAATTGATTTTGAAGTTGAAAGTTTTGATTAAAATGATCACTGGGCTTGTTGAAGAAAGGTCTGGAGTAATCGGGGAATTCTTTCTTTTTTGTGAAGAAGTTATTATTATTGGTGGGGTTTGGAAACGGTGGTGTCCTTTTTCTTATGTCAGTGACATATTTGCCATATATGCACACATTTTTTCGAAAATTGTCTAAGGTAGTGGTTGTAGTGGGAGTAATATACTGGTTAATTGTGGAAGTAATACCATATATAGATGTTCTATTATTTCCCTATCTAAAGTTTCCATATGGGGTTTTAAGTTTAATGTATCTGTTAGTTTAATTTTAGAATAAATTGAGTTCTTAATTTTTTTGATTCTGTCTATATAATCGAGGGGTGTTTCTTTTTGATGAGTCCGGGAGTTGTAGAGTTCGAATTTTAAAGATTCTACTGTATTATGGTCGGTGAATTTATTTTTTAGAAGTTCAATTAATGTGGGGATGCTTTGTATTTCGTTATGCATAAGTATGGTTAATGCAGGGCCAGTGAGTTTACCTTTAATGGCATTCAATAATCTAAAATGATTTAGATCTCTTTCGGCTACATTCTCTACACATACCACACGAAATATTTGTTGGACTGAGTCTATAAAAAATGTTAAGTGTTCATGATTTCCGTCAAATGTGGGTATATGTTGGTGGTCATGATTTTTAATTTCTAATGAAATTGTAGGGGCTGAAGTTTGTGTGTTGGTGGCCATTGTGAGTTTGGAAGGGCGGATAAGTGGTTTGGTATCTATGATGGATGTTTACAAATAACACTTAAAATTAAATTTTATAATTTAGAAATTCTTAAACTAATGAGACAGTACCTTACTACCAATCCTGGGGGTTCAGGTCTTCCAGGTCTCAGAGTGTCACCACAGTTCTCTATGCGGGTCTTATTTCGGAGCAGAGCAGGCTCAACCGAGCTGTTGCAGGCGGGTCGTCTAAGGGTTGTGGATGTTGAGTCTTGAAGATCGGTGCCGCTTACTCGGGACAAATGGTCACGAAAGGCATACAATGATTTGACTAACTAAGTCCACTGTGTTCGGGCACCAGTTATGGTGTTCAATGTTCAAATCCTCTTTTTAAAAAGTTTTCTTTTAAATTACAACTGTAAAGGTTACAATAAAGAAAAATATTATGAAGAGGATTACAAAAGAACTAAATTTAAATAAGGGAGGCGAGACCCGGAGAAGCCGCTCGGAGACTGGTGTGATGTTCACTGCCTTGGTGGGGGTAGGGGCTTGCTATATATAGAGCTTATCAGGCCCTTCCTGGAAAAGTGCTGAGATAGGGCCGGAGCACATCTTAACTAGGGGATTTATGCTCTAAGTATGTACCACCATATATTACTTTTAATGTTTAAGGTCATCTGATAAATATCTTCTCCTTGTTTTATTAATCTGTAGTAACTTTGCCAGAATTTAAATGTTTTAATGTGGCTCATGAACTGAATTGTTTCTTCTGATTTTGTGTTTTTTCAGATTAATTTCATGTTTTTCATGGAGGGAAACACCAGTCATTTTCAAAGACTTTTTTTGTAGTTTTAGTTGTTTTTTTTTTTCTGATTCCATGTAAAGACAAAAATGCCTTGTAACAGACATCAAAATCCTCAAAATGTTAGATGCATCTTGGTAGATCCTCACTTTGTATTTATATGTTGTATCATTTAATCTTGCAATAGACTCTTCATATCTAGGCCTTCTTGTCGTACCTGGAGCTACACTTATAAGACCAGTGAGGTAGGAGTTTTTATCATTATAATTTAAAAAAATAAATTGGTCAATAATTACCTTTCTTTGAGCTTAATTTATTTTTCCGAAACACCCAAGCCTTTTGTAGTGGCAGTCTTTTCCCGTTTCATGTCTTGATTGTCTAAGCTTCTTCATTACATCAATCATCCTGCCGGTAGTTGGTTTTTTCTTTGTAGACTTCATAATAACTGAGATGGATTCTACAGAAACCATAGACTAGAACTAAAATTATTGTATACAATTGAAAATACCCATTATATAAAGCAGAGTGAAAACTATGAGAGGATTAACTTAAGAAAAGTAAGTGAACAAAATTCCATTCTAAAATATGATTCTCCCCCTTTTATTATTGTTTTGTTGGATTTTTATTTTTTTTCCTGGATAAACCGTGGACATATAAGGACAAAACTATTGTGTTTTTCTCTGAGTAATTTACACAGCAAGGATTTATTGTAGTATACGGGGATTCTGTGGGTTTTTTAAGTGAACAATTTGTATATACTGGGTCCCTGTTACACTTTTCAGATAAATGACCGAATTTCAGGCAAGTGATACATCTGAGTGGGTTGAGCACAAATAAGCATATTTTTACTTATACATTATGTTTACAAAAGCCATCATTAATTATTTCTGGGACCCTTAGCAAGCTACATGTTGGAACATATAAATTTGTTTTTCTATCACAGCCTAATTTTATCAAAATAATTATTTTATCCATTTTTACATTTTATTAACTGAGCTCCAGTAATATCCTCTCACTAAGTTCTTCTATATCAGGACAATAGATAATACTCTTTGATTCATTTAATTTATCATGCAGCATAACCTCAATATTAATATCTTTCCCCAATTTTTTTAGAATTTTTGTATTTTTTCTGACTGATTTTTTTTATAGTCTCTATTAGTATTGTTCCTCCATTTAATTTTTAATTAATTTTTTATTCTTCTGCAAAAAAATTAATCACTTTATTTTTTTTTTTTTTTTACTACTGCCTCATTTTATTAGTAAAAGTGTTGTTTGCTATGAAATAGCAGTCCATGTGCTATGGTGGTGTGAGTGTAATTGGTACACCACCTATAGCGACCCTTTTACCCGTAGGTATGTGCGGGTTATGGTGACAGTTTGTCAAGTAACCGGTGAGGCATAATAAAATCATAGTCCTGGGCGGGATTTGAACCGTACCCGCAGCGCCAGGATTGCAAGACCCGATCGAATCCCTTGAGCTACCTTGGTGTTCTTGAAGAATTTTTTTTTTTTTATTTTACAGCTATTTTTGTTAAAATAAATTCACTTTAAAAAGTTCTTGAATTCAGAAAACAAAGGCAAATCAATAAATAAATAATAATAAAATAGATAAATTAGCATTTATTATAGGTTTATTTGGTAATTTCTATTATGAAACTCTTACATAACTTATAATTCTACAATAACCACGGGAATAGTAATATTTATTATTTAAAAAAACAAAAAAAACATTCATATCGGGACATTGTGCTCCGAGGAGCTTTACAAATGAAGTAACCGGTGAGGCATAACTGGCGTTTATATGATGTATGACACACTTACACAGGTGTGTCATTGAGAACTTAAATCTAACATATTATATCTAGAAATTATTTACATATGTACAAAATGAGCGGGGAGTCATTCTGCTGTGTCGATGTTGGCAGTAGACTCAGATCCCTGCCAACAGCTAGGTAGTTTTGGTATAGTGGCACTATTTCCCTGAACATATTGAGGAGTTCCTCGTGGATGTGGGAGGTCTTGGCGAGCTGGGACTGTCTTTCGTAGCACACCATTTTGGAAGGATTGAAGTGATTGGAGCCACTTTATTTATCAGAAATGGTGAGACTTTATGTAGTGTCCCATTCTCTGAACATTTAATGAGTAGAAATCTATTATTATTAATCTCTGTTTCACTTCCTTGAGGCACAAGTGTTAAGAGTGTGAAGAGAGTGCTAAATTTCTAAATTTATTCGTTCTTTTCCTCTTTACTTTGGGGTAATTGATATCAAGGGTTCTTTCATTCTGGAATGTAAAATGGCTATGAACCGTTTTTGAGGGTGGAGGAAATTGAGAAACTTTTAATATGCTTTAAAAATATAGATATTTAAATAATGGGCAACAATTTTCATCAGACTATTATATCTTAAGGGAGAGAAAAATAAATAAAGAATTGATAGGGGCTTAGCTGTTATCTCATCTGCTCAGGGCAGGTGTTGACTAGAGAACAGCTTGAACCGAACTCTCACAGGTCAATGAGGCTCCTCAGTTGGTCTTTGTACATTGGCTCCTGACAAAATCCTTGGTCACCAAGTAGAACAGATGCTGTCCATTCCATTCCTGATGTAGTGCCTTGCCAATGCGTGGTCCTTGTTCATCTTTTGTCGATTCATCAGCTCCTATAAGGATTATAAACTGCACTGCTCAGATATGGGTCTATTTGAAGGACTCATAGTGTGTCTCCTCTCAGATTCAAGCGCAGTGTGTAAGCCTTTGTTCCTGGTGACAATCCATGGACAAAAGCTGCCATCACTAAGAGTATCTTGAAGACCTCCTAGGGCATCTTCCCATCAAAGACCAAAATCACATTGTGTCCCAGAGATGTCAGAACAGCAGCAAATTACAGTTACAAGTGGCTGGGCTAGTCAGCTCTCTGGAGTCTCAACTCTTAACCAAAGTCTACTAATTACTTCTAATTAATTTAATTTTCTCTCAAATTCATTTTGAATGGAATTATTTTTTTCTGCCTTATCTTCCTCTATTATTAACTTAGTTTCTAAAGCATTTGTATTTTCTGATGTTTTACTTTCCAAAAGTCTAACAATTTATTCTCTAGGGCAGGACTCCTGCTTGCCGGAGTGTTTTCATCACACGGAAGCAGGAGATCAAGGTTCGAGTCCTGGCTGGGACAGATAGATTTTTTTATTCTATTCCCTCTCATTAATTGTCTAAAATTTACATGGGATAATAAACCACAACTAAATTAATACTTATTTTTTATGGCTGTGGAATTTTTTACAAACCTTTTTTCAAGGGAGTAGAATTGTCAACAAACTTATTTTCTAACACAGTAAACAAAAGCAGTTGAATTTTCTGATTATTTATTTTCTAAAGCAATAGATTATTTTAATTAATTAAGTTTCAAAAATAATCGTTTCAGTGTCTTTGCCCACATCTTTTTATTTGATGTAGGTGTTGTTGTTCTGACTTTGATCCAGAAATATCAAGACCACTCTCCCCCAACCCACTTTTTAAATCTTAATCCTCAAAAGTTAGAAAAATATAATAATCTCTGTACTTCTGACACCAAATTTTTACGAGCTAGATGTCCATAATAGTCTAAAACACTAAAATAAATTTAAAGTTAATTTGATTAATTAAATACAATAAACTTTAAAGGCCTAAATAATTAACAATCAAACCTACAGATAAATAGTTAAACCTACTAATAATAAATTTATACAGGTATCAATTAAATATACTGATAACAAACTACTGCCCTTGCTAATGAAGGCAAGGTACAAAGAGGCCTCAGAACAACTTACTAAATTGTGTACAAGAGATCTGAACTTATTAGTTTTTGACATTCAACACACTGCTAGGGTCATAACCGATGCTCTGAGAAACTCGATTTGACATGGTACCTGACATTGACTTGATGGATGCTGGTGAGCTACTTTTATTATTGTATGGAACCTTCCAGACGGTTCTGGATTTTCTCTTATAAGTAGATAATGTCATTTGCAAACTTTTATGTTGTACCTTCCTTACAGATTTTTGTTCAGCTTCTATTCTTTTTCAAAGGAGAGTGAGAGGCATTCCCTGTCAAATGCGTGGTAGTGGCTATTTTTTCTTCATTGTCTACTTTATCTAAAATGTCTGTTTTGTTTTGCTCCGATCTGATTGTTTGGTATAATTACAAGCTATGTAATTCCGCTGAATGACAAAAATCTGAGAGATAGTTTAATTATTATCTCAAATGCATTTCGACATGAAGATTAGACTATTTATATGTGTGCCAGTTTTGATTTAATGATCTCATACTTTTCGGCTGTGGAGTTAAATTTTATTTCCTCCTGTCATTGATTCTTTACATATATTGTCCCTTTTGATGTTTTTAATTATTTGTGGGGCTTAATCTCAACAGGTGTATTTCCCATGTATCAAGATGTCAGTATTTGTTTGTATTCGTATTTCAGTGTCCTTTACTATTCATTTTCTTAGTAAACACGCCTGTCACTTGTGTTATGTATTTATACATGGTAAAAAGGCAAAATTTTGAAAACCTTGCTTCCTTTGAGTGTACCCCAAAAAATTGTAAATTATGCGAAATTTGTTTTCAAGTAGACACTTTTGCTACCAATGTTTGTTGCTTTTTTATTGTGAACGCTAGGACTTTTTTTATTGGGAAGTTTTTTCTAATAGAGTGTCCATAGAGAAATGAATAGATCTGGAGTTCTGAATTTTTTAGGAAGTGGCAACAAAAAAATTTGACATCGGTTGTCATTGGGTCGGGATTTAACTCCAAAAACACTTGTAAAACAGATAATCCCTACCAGGGTGACCATTGTATCGGACAGGCCTGAAGTATTTCAACCCTAGTGCGGGATGACATTGGCTGTTATTTTCTTTAAGACTATTTTTGGATTCTATGTATATTGTATTTCAAAGCTTCAAACTTTGAGGGTGGAATATGATTCTTATAGATTTGTTACAATAGTTTGTTTTGTGTTGAATAGTCTTCTTTTTTTTTCTTTTTGGCATATCAAAAAAAAAAAAAAAAAGTCTTTAATGCTATATTTTCCTGGGCTTTATTTCACAATTTTTTGTTGAATACAAAAAAAAAAAATTTTTTTAGTGCTTGACTTTAGGTCCCTAGTCAACTAGTTCACCCTTTTTATAGTTGTTTTAACCAGCACCTTAATTCCTTAAACTTCTTTTCTTTTTTTTTAAATTGGTATTTCTCTAGATGAAACTATCTCCTGGAAACCTCATACCAATCAAAAGGAGAGAGTTTACTGTGAGCTCGGAGAAGTAATAAGATAATAATTTGAAGCATAATATATATATATATA
>KZ808181.1:13865-28423 GCA_000696205.2 Oncopeltus fasciatus | reverse complement strand
CTGAAGATGGCTTACAATGTAAGCCGAAACGTTGGCAGATAATCCTTTATTAAAAAATACATTTTTTAAATTTGTGTTTTTTGGATCTACCTTGACCGAACCCCAACTAAAATCATCTTAGAATAGTAAAAAAATTTATATGTGGAAGATTTATCGCTATTAAATATTTTTATAAGTTGTTAATTATAAAATAATAAATTTTTTCTTAAACTTTAGTTTATTAATTTTTATATTAATTAAACGTATTATTTCTAATATATTTTACTCACCATATATACTTAATCAGTTGAAAACTAACACATAAACAATACCCTCTATTCATACCCCTCACTGAAGTACCACAGCACCATCAGTATGTGGACAAAGTAGTCCAGTCGGGAAAATGTAGTCCACATATTGATTCAGCCTTTAGGGACAATGATTACATTATAACGATCCTGCAAGAACGTTCCTTGATGAGACTCTATAAAATCTGCTTAACTTTCTGATTATTCTCTCATTAATCGATATTACACGACATACATGGCAGCTTCAATATCGACTTTCAATCCATCTTCAATGGTTATTAAACTACATTACGCCTCCTACGTTTGGCAGCGCTTTTCTCCTAAAATATTAAAGTTTTGATAGCTTATCTTCCTTTGAATTCCCTCTTGCTATTGCTTTCATTTTGATTTTGGTTTCTACTAGTTTAGCAGTAAAGGTGAGCCTTCCACATTTCATTCTCAAATGTCTTTAAGCGTATTTCGTAAAATATCATGGAATGTAAATATTACAAATTTATATTTTACAGCTATAATCTAAAAGTAAACTTTTTAGCTACACAAATTATAACAAATATATTACTTGTTAATTTTGATCTTCACGGATTCCTCTAATGTTTTGTAAAACTACGCATGAATGCCGTATTTAGTTTCCTTATTTTTTAAAATTGCACAGACAAGAAAGGAAAAAACGCGCACGTGTGTGTGTGTGTGTGTGTGTGTGTGTGTGTGTGTGTGTGTGTGTGTGTGTGTGTATATGTGTGTGTGTGTGTGTGTATCTAGGGCAGTATAATTTCAAGAAACACAATAAAATTACTTTCTAAGTAACTGAATTTTCTGATTATTCCAGTCTAGTTCACTCTTTTTATAGTTTCTTTAATCAGCACCCTTATTTCTTATACTTTTTAGTAAAAAAAATGGTATTTTTCTAGATCAAACCATCTTCCTGGAATCCTCATGACTATCAAATTTCTAAAAAATTCCCATGCTACCTATGTTTACTGTAATTTATACCCATTTTGTTAAAGACAATGATTCCTTGTTTTTTTTTCCTGATCATATTCTGTTATTCTTCTATATCTTTGATCTCCTTACTTTCAAACCCTCTATATTTTCACCATATACCCATTTCTAATCTCTACTCTCTTACAAAGGCATGGCATTTAGTTGTTCCTTATGTGGCTCTGTAATCTTTTTAATTTTATCCCATCCAATAATCACTGATTTTCCTCTCTTTTATCCTTTAAATCTCTGATATTTTATAATCTTTGACCTCTACTATTTTTCAGGATTAGACAAAATTTAATTTTATATGGTTATATTTACTAATTTTTGTGAAACCTGTATTTTTATTATTTTATAGGCACCTAATTTTTAGTCATTATTGTATATAGTGTGTTTAAATTATCTTAACAAAAATTTTATTTTGATTGTGATTTATCAATTTATGTATAAGTTTAATTATTAATTAATGTAATTTTTTTATTTAAAGAAGCTTTTTTGAGAATAAAGTTTGTTTTTTATTTCAATATTTTTTTGCCATCTGGAGTCAAAAGTCCTTAGAAATTCATGGAGATAAGTGTTTTTAAGGACTTAAAAACAGTCTGGTAATCACCAAAGTAGTCTTTAGTAACCCAGTAGTATTCCAGGAGTTTTATAATTTTCCTATCACATTAAACCAAATCATTTTTCTATAAAATTATAAACGGTTCCTTCCTTAGCTAACAGTAGCTGGTACTTTCATCAATCACTAATAATTTCTTGACTTAATGTTCAATGCATTTGTCTGATTATAATTTTCTTTTGGGTAGTCTAGCATCTTATAAAAGTGTAAATATGTTAAAAGTTGTTTGACGAGTTTTTATGAAGAGTTTGACATTTTTTCCTTTAATTTTATTTATTTGCTCAGTAGCTATATTCTGTCAAAATGATCTAAGTATAAATAGAAAGGAAATAAAAATAAATATTTAGAAAAAAACAATACAGCATATAGTTATAAATATAGTTTATTATTTTTACACATTACATGTATCAATAACATGCTACTGAAATTTGGAGTTTTTAAATGATTTCTTTGCAATTTAATAACTATGTTGTTTTTTTTTACAAACTATAATACATAATATTTACCTAGCCCTTTTTCCACGTTTCAGCAATATATACACCAGTCCATTCTATACAGTGTATTACAACAAATATTTGAAAGATAATTTAATAAAAAGCAAGAATGCATACAATCATTCTAGTAAAAAAAAAATTGAGACCACTACTCAGAAAAAAAATCAAACAAAACATAATAAAACTCTGAAATTCTGTAAGAAACTAAAAGAATGAATGGACTGCCAAAATAAACTATCAAAATTGCCTTAATATTTTGGAGTAAAAAAATTTCAAGTAAAAAAAATTTCTTTTTAAAAATAACACCATTACAAAGAATATTTTTAAAATGAACAAATATTTATCATANATATTTTTTAATAATAGAACAATCATAATTGTTATTGCAAACTATTCTGTCTCAGTCTTCAAAATTACAATTGTAAGAACTTGTTTTCTAAATTGTGCCGTAAACTAATTTCAGGAAGATTATTTCTGAAAAAAGAAAAAAAAAAAAAGAATAAAAAGCATTAACTACTGTAAATTAAAGAATGCAAACTATATTTATTTAATTATAAACTTTATTACTCAATTTCTTCATATTAAATAATTTTTACAATACTATCCCTATAAAATATACACTAAATAACAAATATTATCTTAAAGAAAAGTAACTAACAAGTAATTATGGTTGGACTGCCAGAAAAGGCTATTTTCGAACAAGGAAGATCCATGTATTTTTGAGGAAGGCTGTGAGGCGAGAGTGAATTCACACTGGCTATTCAACCATAATTACAGCCTACTTAAATTGATTTGTGTATGATAATAAACGTGATACGAAATAAGGTGAGAGAGAAGTTGAAATAGTCAAGGGGGCCTTCTATTTCCTCAGTTAGCAACTGGGAACTATGCAATTATAGTAACAATAATTTTTATCATGCTTTCGATCCAAAATGCAAGTCCATAATTTTATAAAGTGTTAAAATTTAAGTAACTTTCAATAATAGTAAGTTTTGATAAATATTGATTTTCTTTTTTTTAAAGTAAGGATGAGAAGAATTAAAAACCACTAAGAGTTGCCAATTAAGTTTTCTTAACTCTACTCCTCCCTGAAAAATAGTAACATAAAAAGAAGTAAACAAAATGCATGGCATATGAAAACTTCCTTATTCTTAAGATTTTAAAAGATCTTTGTAAAATAACAAAGTTATATTTTTTCAATAATTTTAATTGAAAAGAAAATTAAAAAATAAATATTAAGGCTATCACTTTTATGATTAATGCATGGTAACATGCAATCCATTTTCATTTAAAGCAATGAATCGTTATTTATAAATAAAAGAAAAGCATTGAAAAATACAGCAGGTTGACACAACATGAACATCACTTAATACCTTTTTGTCAAAATTTAAGTGTAGCATCATGCTATTAAAATTTATTGAAAACTGATAAAGACTAGATGACTGGAACCAACAATTGCTTATTTAGCAAATGTATAAAAATTATATTGTTGAGCTCATTCATCTTCCTGTGGTTCAACAAATGGGGCTTCACTGGCAGATGGAGGCTGTTCATTGATATTCTCTTCTAAGCATGTTGAATGTTCTTCAATCAAAGGGATGTCTTTGGAAGGAAAATCACTGAGCTGTGGTGATTGTCGTCCAAAAGTTGCTCCCTCAGGTAGAGGTTTGGAGTAAGACTGTTCTTCAGCAGCCTCAAAAGAAACTCTCTCTACAGGGTTTAAAGAATGTGATGGCTCTTCTGATGCATTAGAAGCAACCATTGTAGTTGGCTCTGGGGAATAAGTTGCTTCTTCAGAAGCATCAAAGGAAACAGTCCTCACTGGCTCACAAAAAGTTTGTTCATCAGATTGCTCAAATGAAATTCTCTGTAGCTTTTCAGATGTACAAGTTGGCTCTTGAAACGTTTCTAATGAAACCCTATGAGGCGGTTCAGATGCATAAATTGACTCTTGGGATGCTTCCAATGATACCCTACGTGTCAGATCAGGTGAGGAAGTTGGCTCTTGAGATACCTCAAATGAAGTCCTTCGTGATGGTTCAGATGAGTGCTCAGGCACTTGAGATGCTTCAAATGAAACCCTCCTTGGTTGTTCAAAACTATCAACAGGTTCAGAATCCTCATAGGATACTCTGGATGAATCATTAATTTTGTCTGAAGGTCCTCTAGAAGTTTCATCAATTAAGTTTTCAAAGGGAATATTTTCTGTTTGAGCCCTGGTTCCATAAGTTTCGTTATTATGAGCTTTGGTTTCCAAATCCTTCTTTTGATACTCTGTTTCTTGTTCAAAAGGTTCTTCTCTTGGAGATTCCAATGTAATTTTGTCATTTCCTTGAATTGGTTTTTCTGAACTTTCAAAATTAACTGCAGCTGATTGTCCTGATTCCTCATAAGAATCTGGTGGTTTCTCAGAAACTTCAAAAGGTTCTTTTGGAGGACTGTCATCAGCATTTTCAGGATGTACAGAAGAACCACCAACAGAAATGCCAGGAAGTATAGATTTATCAAGTTTTTCTGAATCCACTATATTAGGCTCTTCAGAAGGTGCACTGATACGCTCTGACTCAGTGGTAGTAGGTAGAGAACTGTTTTCACTACCAGGTATAGGTAGTGCAGGGTCATCACCCAAAGCAACAGGTTCGGCAGGGCCTGAAGACCATCTAGATCTCCGAGGTCCTCGCTCAGGACGAGCCTCTCTTTCTGGGCGTTCTTCTTCCCCCCATCTTCGGTCTTCCCATCGTGGTGGACCTTCCTCCCACCTGTTGGGACCTTCTTCCCATCTTCCTGGGGGACCTTCTTCCCATCTGTTTGGTCCTTCCTCTCCCCACCTTGGGGGTCCTGGAGGTCCCCCAAACCTTGGAGGTGGTCCTCCTCTCCAATCCATTCTAGGGAAGCCACGACCCATAAATCCATGGGGTCCATCCATACGACCTAGAACAACAAATCAACATATTTATGAACAGAATTCGCAAGCACATACATACATTATTGTAAATACTTACTTGTACTTTATATATATATTACAATCATTTTATACAAACAAACAAAATGTCAATAAATTTGTGCTACAATGCATTAAGACATTTTAAAAACATATGGAGTGCCTAAGATTAACTCTTTGACCTCCTAGTACCTATTTGACTCATTAATTCCAAAATTTAGTATTGAAACAATTTAGAATGACATCTAAAGACACTTGTTTAAATAAAAGCAAGTAAATAAAAACCCTTGTTTATAAATGACCAATAAATTTATTTGTATCATTTACATGATAAGTATTTTAATAAATATTCAGGAAAAATAGACAAGTATAATACTTGGCTTTGAATTAAAATTAAAAATGTATTACTTTCAGATGTATGAAAAATGAACATTATTAGAATAATAATTTCAAGTGTTACAGTACCTGGTGGGCCCATACCTCTTGGACCAGGACCTCGCATCCCCATTGGAGGACCCCCTGGCGGTCCTCTGGGCGGTCCGAACATTGGTCCTGAGAAGAAAAAGGGCCAAAATCAATAACTAAAACCCAATGCATAAGCTAGTAATTCCTCCGATTAAAATGTAATGGTATTAACCCAGGTCGGGTTAATTATATGTACTTAAGCCTAATCATTATCACATTAAAAAGCTTTTTCTCATTATGTTACAACCTCTGACTTGTGCAAAATAAAAATATTGGAGTAAAAAAAAAACAAAAAAAAAAAAAAACCTGCATTTCTGTTCAATGGTTAATTATTTCCCATTTTTCATTTATCTATCATTATCTTATAATTGACCTGGCTTTTCAGTCTGTAAATAGTTTAGAAATTATGGACAAAACAGTTCATTTTAAGCTTGAATCAAAGTGAAAATGATAATTTGCTAGAGTTAATAAAGTGTTTTCCCTTCAGAAACGTGCATTTTTTTTTTTATTTAATTTTAATTTTTAAGAGAATAGCTTAGTTTGGAGGAGAAATTATTGTGACTGAAATAAAAGAAACCAATGGGAAAAAACTCAATTTACTCTATTAAATTACACAGATTGGTGCATGAATGATTGAATTAAGAATTTTTAATTCTTCATTTGAGTAAATGTTTTTATTAAAGGGTTAACAAAATTTAAAAAAAATAGACAAATCAAGTATAAAGAATTCTGAAACAGAGCAATTTTGTATCAAAAGCAGAAATTACAGATAGCTCAGAATTCTGAGTAATCACATAAAATAGATCTATTTTTCATAAGATCTTTACATTTTTATTTAATTTTTTAGCACAATATTTTTCTCTTAAAGTGTTTTTTCTCTAATCTACCATCCAAAGTTTAGACAGTGTCGTTTTACACTGATCCAAATAAAAGAGGCTTACATAATAAAATAAATATATCGAATAATAAATAAACTGTTATACATAACATGTATTAACAATATTATGGAGCCCAAACACTCATTTGGAACCTTATTAAGAGGTGATATTTGAGACTATGCATTTTAAAAATTCAGACACTATAGTTTCATTTTATTTAAATGAAGAAATTGCTATCAATCTATTTTATTGGTACATAAAATTAATAAAGCAATATAAACCAATCTGAAATTATTATGAAAATAATTGTGTTCAATGAATTTTTGTAAATAAAAAAAGAAAAGACATTTCCATAAAACTGCCACAATTTCATACAAGGAAAATATATAAAACAGAAAAATTATTCTCAACTAAAAAGCAATAATTTTTCTGAATGCAGAAATAATAAATGCAAGAAATTACAGAAATTAAATAAACCTACCATTTGGAGTTCTGAGTAGAGGTCTGGGTCCCTGAGGCCCAGGGGCCATGCCCATGGGAGGTCGCATTCCGCGAAAAAAGCCCCTTGGACCAAAATCTCCCCTTGGTCCAAAGTCGCCCCTTGGACCACCACCACCAGGAAAGTCCACCATAGGGCCTCCCATTGGAGGAAATTCTCCTCCCATAGGTGGGAAATCTCCACCCATTGGGGGAGGGAAGTCACCACCCATCGGAGGAGGGAAGTCACCACCCATTGGAAGAGGGAAATCTCCACTCATTGGAGGCCCCATTTGAGGTGGCATAGGACCATCCATTGGGCCCTCAACTTCCATTGGCCCAAACCTAGGACCAAATACACCTAAAAAATAAAAATAAAGACAATTTATCACAGGCAGTCAAAGAAAAATATTTCTTTTTATTTAAATTATTGTATTTATCATTCTTTATTCTTCAGGGAACTATGCAGAATAGTATTTTTCCCTCTTCTGGAGGCTAGTTCCCAAGTATTGTTTTTTTCCCAGTTGGAAGTAAAAAATAAAATAAAAATGACAGAATAAGTTAATTATTTGAACTTTTAAAATTTTGACTGGCAATGTTTTTTTCAATACAACATAACTTATTTTACCATAAGTAGACTTACTGGCCACAACAGCCCTACAAATTATCAAAAGATTGACCATATATGTGCAGACCAATATGGGGTTTGAGGGAAAGAGGGGGGGATATATACAAATTTTCATTAGAAACATGATTTAGAGTTCTTGAAGCTTTGTACTATATATATTTTATTAAATACCCGTTTAGCCACTTTGGGTTGAGGACAGAGGGATTATCTACAGATGGCCAATTTGTCCTTGAGATCCATGAAATAGGACAGACTTTTATATCCCATTTATTGTATATATTCTTAATAAAAAATTGACCAGAACGAGATTGAACCCTCAGTCATTCCAAGCATGGAAGGGCCAAACATATCCCCCTTGTAATAAATTTTATTCTTCAGTAATAATAAGATAACATTTAATAGAAGTATTATTACCAGGGTGGCCTCCAGGTCTAGGCCCAGATGGAGGACCTTGAGCAGGTGGGAATTGAAGAGGTGGAATTCCTTGATCGGGAGCTGGTGTCTGGTTGCTGGTTGCGAGAGGCTGCTTCCTCTCCCTATCTCTCTCTGACCTATCGCCACTAACATTATCTTCTTCAGGGCCACTACTTCGAGCTTCTTTGCTGACCCCAGAACTAGATGAAGACTTCTTGTCTTTTCTAAAATCAAAATGTAAAACATAAATTCTCATAGCAACATATTTTTATTTTAGCACTGGTTATTAAAATACCATTAACTACATAAATATTAAGTTCCAATAAAAAGCAGTATAACATAGAATGTTTGTACAATATTTAAATCTGGAGCTGAAATTATTCAATTCCTTAAGTTAAATAGTTTTTATTGGTTACAAAGAAGCTACTTCCTATTTAATTACATAAGTAGTATAGTAGTCTATGCTATTTTACATAAGTATTGTATGGTAAACCATAATTAGATCTCTTCCCTCTGCTCCAACTTTATTTTGGAAAGGTACTGAGTTACCATAATAAGCTTTAAGAGGAAAAAAAAATATATATATACACACACACACACATATATATGTAAAAAATTATTAAATTATGATTTTTATGAAGATATTACGACAATACACATCCTACTTACTATCTTCAATAACTCAAATATAGGCTAAAAATACTTATATATAATCCTAATAAATAGTAAAATGAAAAACAAGGCTTTTAACTGAATAAATCATGTGTGAAAAAGAAATCATGAAGCCAAAAGTTTAAAGTAAGCCCTTACAATAAAATTTTGATTAAAAGAAAACTAGAAGAATTATCTGTAATATTTTTACTTCACTAGCATAAATGTAAAATATTTGAATTTTTAAAACTACCAGCTTTTATTAGGTATAATTTAGGTAAGATAAACTTTTAATTTAATAAAACTAATTTTTCTCCTGGTGTTTATAATACCAGAATGAATATTAAAGTTTAATTTGTATTTTAGGAAGACTTTTTTACCACTAAAACAAAGATAATAAAATAAAAAAATGTCAAAGAAGTAAAGATTAGAAAAGATTGGCAAATAAAATTTTCTACATGATCAGTACAAAATGACAATAAACAAAATATGCCTTGAGAGCAGATTAGATTCACCTAGCTGTATTAGAATAAATGAGTAAAACTTACCTGTCCCTCTCTTCATCTTTCTCACGGTCACTCCACTTGCTGCTAGACCTTGTTCCACCTCCCTTTCCCCAGTCACGGTTGCTCCTATCATTGCGGTCATTTCCACTGCCTCTTCTTCCACGGTCTCTGTCTCTTCCACTTCCTCTATCCCTTTCTGATGATTCACCCCTCCTCCTGCGCTTCGAATCACGGTCTTCATTCCCTCTACCACGGCTGTCACCTCTGCTGCTCTCTCGGCTACCTCGATCTTTGTTATCTCGGTCTCGGCCGCGCCTCGACTGATCCCCCTTTTCATTCTTTCTGTCCCCACTTCTTGGAGTCCCTCCTTCTGAATTAGGTTGATTTCGATTTTGGTTAATGTTGACCATTTGATTTCCGGGTGGCAAAGGCAATAGAGCATTCTGAGTCAAGAAATTTGGAGGAGGTTGACTAAACCCTGGAGGAGGCCCTTGTGTGTTAATCATGTCCATACTGGAAAAAAAAAGTTTCAAATTACAACATGAAAATAGTGCATAATAATTAATTTTTATGCCATAATAAATCTCAATAATTTTATTATAGTAAAATGCAAAATCTAAAGGTTAACTTAAATTATATAAATGAAAGCAAAAATAATGTTATTTGAGTCTCTCAAATAATATGTGAAATATAAAGTTTTAAGAAGAGAGGATGGATTAAAATCTAATTTGTAACCACAAGAGTTTTTGTTTTAGCCAACGCTTCGACCTGAATTTCAGGGCTTCATCAAGGCAAGTAGGGTGATGGGAAGAGAGATACTCATGCTCATGAGTTTCTACATTCAGTCGTGAGGTAGACAGTGTCTACCAAAGAAGTTTATAAACTTATAAGTGTGTTTGTGTGTGATGAGGATCATCAACCAATTTGGAGAGAAAGGTTAGCCTCATGATAGCCCACCATGTTTTACAATAATCATCAAAGTCTTCACAATCATTTCACACTTGCCTTGGAGTTTAAGGCTCCATTTTAAAGATGGAACTAAAGACTTAGATGTATAACCAGTTGATATAAATGGTAAAATTTATAATTTATTTAAATCAAAGTAAATATCAAAATGAGAGATTTTTGACCGTAGATATTATTCTTAGATGATTTTAGTTGGGGTTCGGTCAGAAAGTTTCCTTGACCGAACCCCAACTAAAATCACCTAAGGACAAAGTAAATATAATTTCCCCTTAGCAAAGAAATCTAGTTGCAGATGAGCTCTTTGCAACACAAAACCACTTATCAAATTAGTTTTTCACTCTCCCCCCTCCCCAACCCTTCCCCCCCAGCCAATTCCAAATGCCAAAAACAGGAGAGTTCATATATTTTTAAAAAGGAAATAAACTCTCCTGGATCTGCTACAGGAAATAGCAATCCATACTTCGATGTACACATTTGCCCAATAAAATGCCCATATTGGGAGCCATTTTGAATGAGTATTTAAGATATGAAATGCAAATAGAAATAATAGAGAGAATGACCAACAGACGACTAAAAATAAATAGTTTAAAAACAATTACAAATGTAACTATTATAACTTTTATAAAATTACTAATTACTGACCTCTGATTGGAGTCCTTGTTTTCTAATTCATCAATATCCATTTCTGAAGGTCCTTTCATTTGGTTTTGAAGAGATTGTTGTTGCATATTCACTCCTGAAATTAAAAGACAGATTAAGATTAATGAAAATATTCTTAAATTTTTTTACACAAGTAATTGTTTATGATGAATATGACAAATAGTAAAAAAAGTGTAATACCTCTACAAACTCGTTTAATAATTTTGTCTGTTCTCATAAAAATGTATTCCTAATTTATTTTTTTAAATAACAGCAAGCCCATACAGTTCCTTGACAAGGGTGCCATTATTTCCATGGAAGCATTTACTTAACAGTAAAATAAAAATAGGGAAATCAATAACTTTTGCAATAACTAGAATGGCCTTCTTGTAAAGTGAGAAGTTTCAAAGTTGTAAGTTGCTTCTAATTAAGCATTAACTGTGTAACACCTGACTTACCAATGTACATTTATTCTAATTAAAGTATAAGATAATAGTTAAAAACAATAAATAAAAAAAAGTCTTATTTAGGACAATGCAATCACTTCTTAAAAAAACTGTAGCAATTTATTTCAATATAAAGGCTAAAATGGTCTCCCTGTAAATTGTAAATGATCTAATTTCATTTCTAATTAATATAAAAACAAAAATGCATTAGTGCAAACCATTTTTTTAGTTGAATATGGTTTAAAACAAAAATTTGTTTTAGGTTAAAATATAATTTAAGAAGAAACCTTTTCGCCTTTTTAAGTTTAAATAAATTTCTGGAAAACAAACTATTCCTATGATTTATTTATTTTTCTTGATCTTAATATGTAAAATTTTAAACAACTTGGTGTGAATTATAAATTTTTCTCACTCATTTTTCTGAACAAAATCAAATTAAACTTTTTTCATTCTAAGAGGTTAAATGAAGAGAATCCCTCTCTCCAGAAATGTATGAGTAGGAGTGCAGAATAAGCACATATTTTATACCATATTCTGTTGGTAAAAAAATCATATTAAAAGATGATGACAAAAAATATAAACTAATATAAAATATTTTTATTCTTTTATGATGTTGTGAAATTTCCTGAGAAGACCATTTTCCAACAAAGCAAAGAAATCTAAATGAGCACTTTGCAGCACAGATCCACTTATAAATTGAAATAATGATATTAGTTGTGGTATGTAATCCCAAGTTAAATTTTATACAAGAAATGCAAGGGAGTAAGAATAAAAAAAATCTTACTACCTCAGCCGGGACTCAAACCCGAGTCTCCAGCTTTCCGAGCAAATATGCTGACCACTGCACAATAGCCGACAATGTTAGCTCCTTCGAGTATAAAATAAAACAATATATTCGTCTTACTTGGGGGTTCAGACTTGGAGAAAGTGCAGGGAGTTGGAGATATTTTCTAGCCTGCCTTGGTTGTGCAGTGGTTAGCATACTTGCACGGAAAGCAGGAGACCCGGATTCGAATCCTGGCTGAGGTAGTAAGAATTTTTTTCTGGCTCCCTTGCATTTCTTGTATACTTTAGTTTATTCACCCCCACCTCCCACTCAACCAATTCCAAACCCCAAAACAGGATGAAAAATATAAGTCAACATTATCAGTCCCCAAAAATATTTTTATTCTTTTATGACATTTTGAACTTCCCTGAGAAGCCCCCATGTTATATCTTTGATATATAGTACAACTAATACTCAAAGTATAGTTCATTGTTAACTATGAGGGATGTCCAGAAAGTAAGTGTACTAAATTTTTGTTAGTTATAAAAATTTTTATTTGAACAAAAAAAATTACCCGTAAAAATGACATTAGTACATATCTAAGCTATTTTTCGACATAGTCATCATTCCTCTCAATGCAGGTAGTGTACCGGGGTATCAATTTATTAATACCCTCTTCGAAGTAGTTTCACGCCAATCCCTTCATCCACTTTTCCACCTCCTCATTTGAAAACCCTTTTCCATCCATATGCAGCTTCAGGGAGGTAAAGAGGTAGTAATCTGACGGTACTAGGTCAGGGGAATGCGTGGGATGGTCCAGAACATCCCATTTAAAAGAGGCGAACAGGTCTTTCATGGTGTTAGCCGTATGGTCTGGCATTGTCATGCAGCAAGGAGGCTGACTTCCTTTGTCAGCATGCCTCTCATACGGAGTTAATCCATTCGAAACGAGATATCGGATAACATCGCATGTTTCACACTTGGCGGGAGGTTCGATTGACATTTCTAACTAAACGTGTTGCTGCGTCTACAGTTCTCAACGTACTGACCTCAAAGCTATCTTGTTGTGGAGGGGAGAAATCATGCTATGCGGCAGTGCAGCCAACAAGTGGAAAAACAATTCCCTACCGTGACAGTCTCAGTACACTTATACTTTCTGGATATGCCTCATATCATCATTAGCTACCTACAAGTCAATTGCTCAATCCCATGCTCATATCCTTTCTTGGGATGGCTGTCAAAAGTACTTTGACAATTTCAACTTCTGTAAAAAAAAAAAAAAAAATGAGGCAGGAGTTCGAACCTATGAAGTTCTTTAAATTTGTCTTTGGGAGTGTGAAGACAAGCATTATCTTGATGGAAAATTCATTTTTAACACACAGATCACTTCACATACAATCTTTCCATTTGTTAGCAGAAGAAATCAGAATTTATAGAGCATCTAATTAGTGATGAATAACACCTTCAGAATTAAAAAAAAATACAAAACATGGAATACTAACATGGAAAAATACTAACTTCATTTAGCCAGCTTAATAACTAGGAGTATTCTTGGTTTCCAAAGTAAGTTGTAACAAGTGCATCAAAAAGAAAAAGCACGCAAGGCCATTTGGTTAAGTTGAAAATTAAGGGAAGTAAATAGGGGGGGGGGGGGTTAAACCAATAATTGCTCATTGGATCTCTTCACTGAAATTGCAAGACCTATCCTTACATGGGTCCTTTAATATGGTGGCATAGATGTTAGGCAGAGAGAAAATGGAGGTTGTAAGAACAATTATTATATACAATCGGGATTAAAAAATCAAGATCTGGTTGTTTCAAATGAAATTTTCTGAATTTTCATCCTCTTCACATTGAGTTGAAGCTGAGAGTACTACAAGCGGCATATCACATTCTAAAGCTACAAAATGCCCTCTAAATACCAAAGAATGAATAACTTATTACCTATGACTTTGGAAGGATGATACCACATACCATTGAAAATGTAGTCAGCCCTATCTAAGTACTTTAATCTTAATGAAAACGAAATTGAACAGTATCCAGATGCCTCCAAGACAGAAGAGGGCAATGGTGGAAGTTTTAGAGCCAAGTGAAGAGTGAATGGATTTTCCTCCCTTATATATGATTATATCATACTTCTTTTAGCCAGTACTTTCATCTTTATTAGCCCACTAATACACAAGCACTAGTAAGAAGTTTATATCATTGCTTTGGACAAACGGTGATTGTAGATCTGAAGTTAAAGCTCCTTAATAATGAGGCTTTTTTCTTTAGTGAATACTTAGTACATAGTTACTCGGGGACACAATACAAAGTCAAGTTCTTTTCCCCTAAGAGTCTTCTACTTTCCAAATTCATCTGCTCAAAACATTTTTGTGAGTGAGAATATTGCCCCCCCCC
>KZ808181.1:0-13273 GCA_000696205.2 Oncopeltus fasciatus | reverse complement strand
ATTATTTTAATATATAGTTTAATATTAATAAACATGATAAATGAATAATTCATTTTGTTCAGAAAATGTTCAAAATTTGTTTTAATTTAAATTATAAAACCTATTTTAGAAAATAAATAAATGGATGAAAAATAATTTACCAGGAGGAAGACCATGTCCTAAGGGTAAACCAAACATTTGAGCAAGATGATCAGAAAAACCATCAGGAGGCATTCCAGGCATCTGAGGTGGTTTACCTTTGTCAGGGCCTCCGAGTTGCATCATGCCCACTAAAATCACACCACTGCATTACAATCATAAATTTAATTGAAAGTTTTAATTCTCGTTATAAACATTAGTTGTTTTAATGAAACATAGTAGCTATTTATAGTAATGGTCCATTTCATAGAAAGAAGTCAATTTAAAGATATCGTATATCTTAATCAATGATCAAAATATCTATAGAAAATATTTTGTGCCTCTAAACCACAAACAACAACAACAAAAATCTTTGAATAAAAAAGTAATTGGGAATTTTATTCTTCAGAAGAACTAACTTCTCACATTTATATATGAGGCATTTTATCTAATTAACTCAGATTATACACACTTAACTGTGATATTGAGAAAACTAGTTCTTTAATATTACTGTAGGAAATGTGATAAGAGAATGATGAGTGAAAGAAGCTTGGTGAGTATTTAATAATATGCTATAACCCATATGAAAATAATTTTGATAGAAATATATCTCATGATATGTATATTAAATAAAAAATAAATGACTCATACACACACACATTTGTGTGTGTGTGTGTGGGTAGTTTATAACATTTGTGTCAATAAATTTTAGTTATAATGAAATTGAGCAACAGTTTTAAAGTTATAAACCTTTTTTTAAATATAAAAATTTAACAAAATTATTAAAGTAATATGTTTGCTCAATGACACCCAATTTCTCCTAAGGGTCCTCATACAAATTCCACATAAGTCCATATCAAAGAAATAAATAAATAGTGCATAGTATTCCACAGCATAGAGTAGAGAAATTATTCTAATATAGCTTTTATTATTCACTCCAAAAATCTAGTTTTATAATTTTTTTGTTGATATTGATCACTATAAATATTTTAGAGAATTCAACCAAATTATTGATGTAATATTGATTTATTTTAGAAACACAAATGTTGAAAAGTATTAACCCATTATATATTGCAGTAATGAGTTCACCAACTAAATTCCACGTAGAACACATTTTTCTATTTAATTCACTTATGAATACATTCCTTTTGTCACAAAAATCATTATCAAAATTTAATAAAGGACCAGTGAAAGAAAAAAAATATCCTAAACCCACAAAATATTTCTGAATTTAATTTGCTCTTTAAACCCCTATTTCATCATGATGGGTTTATCTATAAAATTTCATAGAGGGATTTTAAACCCTCAACACATTTCTCAATTAATTTTTGGTCCTTGACACATTATTGTCAAAAGGGGGTGACAATAGTGTGTCAAGGACCAAAATTAAAATTTTTTACACGGATTCTGTATATATTTACCATATGGGAAAAAAAAACACACACACACAAAAAAAGAAACACATTTCTCAATAAAATTCACTTCTTACATGATAAGAAGATAACCAATGATTTTCCATACAGAATCCTATAAAAAAAATATGAGGCAAATATTTGCCTCCAAGCCTGATCCTATATAATAATAATAAAATACGCATGAGAATTAAATTTTCCTTAACTCCCAACTCCTCTACAACAAAAAAAAAAAAAAAAAAAAAAAAAAATTAAAGCTAGGTTCATTTGTTAAAATAAATGAAATTCAATGCCCAGATTTCAAGAAAACCAGTTAAGCTGTTACAGAGAAATTTGTGTACAAAATAGGAACTCAATAATGGGTTAAATAATTGGAATTCAATTGGTAACACATTATAACCCGATGTGTGTGTGTGTGTGGTAAGAGCAAATTTCATTCAGAATATGATGCTGGTTTAGTATATTTCATTATCTGAACACCGAAGAGTACTTCATAACACTTCAATATTCTTATAATATACAATTTATTAAAAAAAAAAATATTACAAGTTAGATTTTTGAAATGTTAGAGTCCATTTTTATTATGCCTGGCCATTAGTTCATTACAATGTAAGTAAATAACTAAACTAAATGTTCTCTTCTTTAACTTTCAAGAATAAGAGATCTATATTACAACTCAAAAATTAAAAAAAAAAAAAAACTGTAACTAGTACTGCTACATAAATAATTATGAACAAAATATACTTTACTTTAACTAAACATATTTAGTGTATAGCAAATATAAGTAATGGTACTTTATCAATTTTATTAAGAACTAAATAAAATACTTGGTAATTAAAAAGAGACACCAAAAATGGTAACCTTAAGCTAATAACATGCAACAAGAGAGTATTATAGAAAAAAATATGGGGCTAATTAGGTATATAAATGATCATAGTAATAAAAAATTAAGAAAAATAAAATTTAGTAAATTAATTAGTAAAAATAAAAAATACAAGTAATAAAGATTTTCTAGTCATGGTTGTCATAAAAGTAGGGGCAAGTTCCCCTTCCCCAATATAGGGTAAGAATTTTTCACAATATTTATGTTCTTAGTATAGAGCTGCCCCTTTGAAATTAGGGGTATGGTGGTGGGAAGAGCAAATATGAATCTCCTAAATTTTTAAAGAAGAGCCAATTTAAAAATAATTATCTCTTTAATCAACCTATTTTAAAAATAATAATTTTTAATCAATTGTTGATTAATAATGACACTAAATATTAAATATATAAACAAAACTACACAATTCATCCTTACTCATTTAATAGATCTAAAATAGTTGTTCTAAAGTTAAACTAATGAAATTGAGCATTACAGCACCTCATCCAGAGACATGCAGGAAATAATTCTTTGATGCATAGAAGAAAGGATTTCATGTTTTTCTAAGGCTTGGCATTCTGAAAATAAGTATTCAAAACCACATGCAAAACCCAATTGAACCAGGGTTAGAAGAGAGAGAGAGAGTAAGAAGTAGAAAAAAAATAACAAAAAAACAATATTATGTGTATGCTATCAGAGTATAATGAAAATCCACAGAAGACTAAGTGGCGAGCAGTTGTTTGGCAATTGAAAATTATTTAATGCATTTAGAATTTAATTAAATCTATTTAGAACCACAAATTCGACTTTGCTATGAGCTGACAAGACGTGGAAAAAGATTGACATTGTCATGGAGGGCTTTGAATAGGTTGTGGAGAGTTATTGCAGCAAGATGTGGATATGGATAGATCTGTTACAATTCTATCAACAGTAAACACTCTGCATAGCTGGCACTAACAGATATTGGCCAGATGTATGGTCAGGATCGACAAGTATCAATCAATACCAGCTTAAGTTAGCCTTGTGACAATAAAGATTTTCACCCCTATCCCAGATAGCACTAATGCCTTCTTTTTAAGGCAGGTGAGTTCAGGAACAAAACGTATATTCAAATATTTATAGCACGATTAGAAAATTTTTTAATCTTCCTTCACACATTTGGAGAGTTTTTAATTGTATAAATAAATTCTATAATTTCGAGCATTTTATTCACTATGAAACAAACAAAAATTATTTAAAATTATTATTTTTTAATTATTCAGAATAATTTATATACTATTTCTTTATTTATTATAATTAATTTTACTTTTATATTTGTGGCTATTTATGAGGAAAACTTTGTAAACTCTTCATTTAAATTTAACCATTGCTTTTGATTAATGTTTCAATAAACCTTCTTATTTACAAATGGAGAGTTATTGATCCTTTCTTAGATGATTTTAGTTGGGGTTCGGTCAAGGTAGATCCAAAAAAATACAAATTTAAAAAGTGTATTTTTTAATAAAGGATTATCTGCCAACGTTTCGGCTTACATTGTAAGCCATCTTCAGGGCTATCATGAAGACGAGAGAGGACGTCCTGTCCCTTCTTCAGGGCTATCATGAAGACGAGAGAGGACGTCCTGTCCCTAAGTTCACTGGCCATGTATGGAAATGTGAACTTAGGGACAGGACGTCCTCTCTCGTTTTCATTATAGCCCTGAAGATGGCTTACAATGTAAGTTGAAACATCGGCAGATAATCCTTTATTAAAAAATGCATTTTTTGAATTTGTGTTTTTTGGATCTACCTTGACCGAACCCCAACTAAAATCATCAAAGAATAATATCTACGGTCAAAAAACTCTCCTTTTGGAGAGTTATTGACCGTAGTGCTCATTTGTGGTTTTTTTAGTTGGTGTTCGGTCAAGCTAGATCCAAAAAATAGAGTTTCAAAAATGTGTATTTTTTCAATTATCTGCCGCAGATGAGGTTTAGGATAAGGAGTAGACAGATAATTTAAAAAAAATACACATTTTTTAAATTGTATTTTTTGGATCTACCTTGACTGAACCCCAACTAAAAAAATTTTCTCATTTACAGTTCATGCTACTGCAAAATACACTATAGTAAGATGAACTATACTATTTAGCAATGTGGTGTTCCCTAAAGAAGCGATAAGATAGAGCAGGTGTTGGTATTCTGTTCTTATATATAACTATCAATTATTGTTTCTGTAATATTTATATGGATTTACACCCAGGTCTATATTAAAAAAAAAGATGAAATAACATTGAACATTGACTTGGTGGGTGGTAACATACATGTATTTTAAAAATGAAAATATTCTGTAAATGAAAACAGCTTTTTTATGATATGCTTCAATATCAATGTGCACACATTTTGAAGTATTTATAATTAATAGTATAGAAGTACAATAATTGTCTGGATATAGGAGGTAGAATTTCTTTGAAATATGTTCTGAGAACATGATTGTGTTTGGGATCTCAGGAAATCAGCTAATTAGAAGACACCCAACTAAAGTGAGGAAGAGGAAACTCTTTGACTTCTCCAAGTCTTCAGAAGCTTAGGGATTAACTCTTAGTTTTGCCTCAGAACGTAACCCACATTTTTTGCAAGACTATTCACATCAATGGAAGGGAAGAACTCACATGTTTCCTAATGTTTCTTAACTTAAGAGTCCAAGGTTATGCAAAGATCATGAAGTTGCAGACCTTAAGGCTGTCTAACCTCAAATTAAATAAAATAAAAAATAAGGGTTGGAGCTACTAAAAGAGTATCACAAAGCTTTTGAGGTTTACTCTTAACTGTAGCGCAAGACCCTTATTAGTAATTTTATTAGAAAAAATATGGAATCATTGTATTAGTATTTTATAACGCTACCAATTTGTTCTACAGGAGATAAAGTCCATTTTATGAATTGGGATTATAAAAACTAGATCGGACATAGTTTACTTTTATTGAGGAATGGAAAAGCTTTATACTTATATTTTTTTATTGTCTTTTTTTAAAAACTTACTTCTCATGTAATCACTGAAGGGAGGTGATATCAAAGGTTACCACCCTATTCTAAGCACCCTTACTACCGATAAGGCTTTTAATTATCACTAAAACCTGCTACCTAAATTCAAACCCGCAGCATCAGACTTAGAAGACCCGAATCAAACCCCTGGGCCTAGCAGCACCCTCAACCTTAACTAAGGTTCAACTAGACAAACACTTTTCATGAATTGGTAGACTTATCTTTTGCCATATTTCTGCTGTAAGTGATGGAACAATTATTATTTAGGTTCCCAGACAAAACATCCTTGATATGTATTCGATTCTAAAATGGGCATATTTTAATATGATGACATAAGTTGAATTGAAGCTCCTGAGGGCTTCAATTCAATGCCTCCCATATTCTTTTATTTCTACACGTAAACCTCAAACATTTACAAGATTAGAGAACCTTGGTTTAATATAACTGGGTTTGAACTAGAAGAAACACAAAGTTTGAGAACAGTTTATTTTTTGTTATGCAACATGTTTCCAGATCTATTGTATAGTTTTCGTTCTTAATCGTCATTTAATAGATTCATAGATAAACTATGAACTACTATTCAATTCACTATCTATTTCCATTACTTATTTTACACAGCCAAAACAGTTATATTAAAGCTTCTTTTAAAGTAACAGGCCAGTCCACCACCTGTTAAGACCAAAGGAGAGATCTGCAAATTAAAAAATAATTACCTATGTAATGTTCACTGTGATGAAGTGAGTTACCTGGTGGCCCAGGGTTGAAGGGTGGGGCGGGCATGCGTGTAACCATCTGTTGAGGAGGTGGAGGCATCATGAGTGGAGGAGGCACTCCCAATGGGACATTACCCATCATGGGACCCATGTGGCCCATAGGCCCAATGAGTCCTGGTAATCGTTCTGAAAAAGAGAAAATTAGTTAGTATATGACAACAATTACCTGCACCTCATAATAAACATTATTTTCAGATTCCATACTGTAATTTTCAAACTTATGTCCCACTTGACAACATGGGATTAAAAAAAAAAGTCTCAATTGAAAAAGCTACTCACGAGGAGGCAGGGCAAATGGCGGTGGAAGAAGCCCCATTGGTGGAGGGGGCATATTAGCAGCCTGTCCATGATTGACTGGAGGTGGGGCCATTGTTGTTTCTGGGAGAGGTATAAATCCTGGGATGCTGTTGGTTGGCATTGGGATATCTAAGTCTTGCTGAGGTTTTTTTGTTTGGCCTTGGCTCTCTTTTTTCGCCTGTTCTCCTCCATTAGAAGGAGTACTTGGCTGATTTGATGGAGGAGCTGCAAATTCTTCCTGGCGGTCATTTTCAACAGGTCCTTTACGTCTGAAAGAAGGATCTAAAAAAAAAATTATTTCTTTGATTTTTCATTTACATAAAAGGAATGTAAGTCTCACTATAAAGTGAAAACTGCTTCACAATATTAAAATTAGTGAATATTGCAAAAGAAATATTTTCTATTTATTATGCTCAAATTATATGAAGAGAATATTATTATTGAGAATATTAAGCATTATTTCACTCCTCTATGCCATTTTAATGTGGAGAATCCAACATAGTCTCACCACTTTACTATTATAACAGTTTTGATACTTATTTTTAAGATAAATTAATACTACTCCACTATCATAACTAAATGCACACCTTCACTTGAGGTTGAAATTGAAGGCTCGCCAAAATGAACTATAGATATAATTATAAATTGTAGTCCCAAATTTTTTCTTTAAATCACCAAATTGATATTTTAGTTAGGATGATATTTCAGCAGATCTGATGATCAGTCATAATGTGTGTTCAACAAATTTTCCATACAATGATAGGAAGAGATGGTAACAAAAACACTGTATTTTAAATATAAATTTGATGAACTTAAACTTGAATTCATAATGTCATATATATAATATTCAGAAACACAGAGAAATATTACATGTATGCCATTAAAATTTGAAAAAAAATATAATGGTGGAAATTTGATTTTAAATATCTAGGACCTAATATATTCCTCTTGAAAGGTGTTTCTCTCTAACAAAAGAAACCATTAGAGAAGCCATTATTAGAAAGGATATGAATTCACAAGCCTGGCACTATGAATTTGAGCCCTGAGTAATTTTTTATTGAGAAATAAAACTTAACCAGTACCATGGATATTTACAAAAGAGGGGCTACTTGTAGATACTCCTCCATTTATGGCTTTAAGTAGCTGATAGGGACCATCATGAGATGTTGAAATAATCATCAGATTCTTAGAATGCTAAATATGAGATCATATTTAATATTTTTAAAGTTTTTTCCCCTCTCTCTGTCTTATAATTAAGCAATTATGCTGAAGAAATTAGTCAGGGTTAATAAAAAAAAATCTTACTACCTCAGCCGGGACTCGAACCCGGATATCCTGCAGCAGGAGATATTTTTGTCTTACTCGGGGGTTTAGATTCCCAGTAGAGTGTGCGGAGTAGAATGAATCATCTCGCCAGCCTCGGTGGTGCAATGGATAGCATGTCCCCCTAGAAAGCAGGAAATCCGGGTTCGAGTCCCAGCTGAGGTAGTAAGATTTTTTTATTATTCTGTTCCCTTGCATTTATTGTATAAAATTAATGTGGGATTAAATACCACAACAAATACAATATTTAAAAAAGAAATGAAAGTATAAGAGTTTAACAAATAGCTTACAATGTTAGCTCCTTCGAGTATAAGACGATATTTTCGTCTTACTTGGGGGTTTAAACTCCTAGTAGAGTGCGGGGAGTAGAATGAATCATCTGGCTAGCCTTAGTCATGCAATGGATAGCTTGCCCACCCGGAAAGCAGGAGATCAGGGTTCGAGTCTTGGCTGAGTTATTAAGATTTTTTTATTCTGTTCCCTTGCATTTATTGTATAAAATTAATGTGGGATTAAATACCACAACACATACAATATATATATATTTTAGCATATCAAGTAAACCTAAATACTAAACTTTTTATCATCAATTATTTTAATATAATTAGCATAAAAGCATGATTAAGATCATTAATCAGGAGCATGCTATTCTGGTTTAGAATAAAGTTTTAGTTATCCCTCATTATCAACTCAGCCCTGAAGAAGCTATCAAGATGTACAACTTGGCAAAAAAACACCATTTCAACATGATCAAGCCCGAAGAAGAATCTAGGAATTTTTTTATAGCTAATACAGTCTAATATGTTTCCTACCTTAAAAGATTAGTAGAATAAATAAAACTACATATTAATGGGTCTTTGAGATTTTACAAAAACATAGGTAAATACAACTTTTTAAATAATCTAAAGGGTTATTATAATTTCTACCACCAATGAATATAGAACTCTCATACCTTATATTCTCCGTCTTCCTTGGTTTCTGTACATCTCCCGTTGGCGAGCGCTTTCGGAACCTGTCCATCTTCTGGCCGAATACAAACGTTCACTGTCACGGTCCGTATTCAACTGTGTTTTTCTGTGTGTTAGTTGTGTCAGGTANAGGTATTACAACTTTTTAAATTAGTTAAAGTAAAAAAATTATAAAATATTATTTAAAAGAAAAAATATTTAATCGTTTAAATTAAATCCATGATGAAACAATTACTGGAATGCAGGAGATACGTTAACATAAGAACCTGGTAACCTTGGGGTCACTTTGTGGAAGGCAACCGCAGGCCTGAGAGCATTTTCCAATTTACCCTGAGATGAATAAATGAATCTATCTAAAGGTGAGTTTTAAAATGGATATGAAGTAGATTAAAAATTATTAACAAATTATACCTTTTAGCCATTCTGGAAATGTTTCCTCATCTAGCATACCACCTTCCTCAAGGAGAGAAAAGTCTGTATCCTTTGTTAGCTTACTCCAAGGTATATATGAAGTGCCTGTTTCAACTTCCCAGTAATCTTTCCATTCTTTCTCTTTCATTGCTTTCCCAGGAGCCCATGCAATCTGTAACATTTTCGAAGTATGGAAAAAATGAGGACAAGTGAATATGAAACAAAAAGCTGAAAAATATTATTAATGTAGAAAAATATTTATTAAGAGTAATATTTTTCACATTTTAAAACAAAAATCATAATAAGACTATCCATAGCTTTTTTCCCCTCCCACTTTCCTACAGTGATATGCCTGAACCTTAAGACATTTTAACCGTCTCATCTGTTCTCCACTCCCATGTCCGTTTCCTGTTCCTTTCCACAATGGAAAAATAAAATTTTTTTTAAAACAGATCAGTCACGATGTAGACTCAGTTGAGCATGATCTCTCTCTCTCTCCCCATCACCCTACTAGGTATGTACACTTACGACTTTTATTAATCATTTTTATTTCCAATAAGTTCAGAATCCATTTTATATAGTCGATTACACAGTTTTATATTTTCATTAATTTTTTTGTTTGATTATCATATATAGACATGTTTCTATATTATTTTGTGTGTTTCTCTTTCATATTCAGCCCTGATGAAGGCCCGAAATTCAAACAGCTAAAATAAAAATTATTTTGGTTACAAATTAGTTTTTAATTAATCAACTACCATGACCTAATGCCCGACAATCCTCTCTTCATAGAACTTGACGGTCAACAATTCATTCCATATTAAAATAAAATTCATTTATTTATTGGATTATGAGACTGTTTCTATACTATTTTTGCACTTTTTTTTTTTTTTTTTTTCATATTCAGCTCTCATGAAGGGCTTAAATTCAGGCCAAAACATTGAATAAAATAAATACTTTATTGGTTACAAATTTGTTTTTAATTCTTTAACAACTAAGACCAAATTCCTGACAATCCTCTCTTCATAAAAATATTTTTTATCTATATTTACTTAGATTCTATAGCAATTTTTGACCACAATTTATCTAACTAATTTTATTATATGGCATTAAAAATATGCATTATCAAAAGAAACCTATAGCCAAAATTTTACAAAAATAATGTCATTGTAGATTGTGGGTTTTGTTGCATTTAAAGAAAACACATTGGTACTGGCAAAAGATTGTTTTTTTTTTAGTTACAAGTATTCCCATTCATTTTTTTTTTTTTGTTTCTACTGACAGCAGGTAAAAATTAATATATTAAAAATTAAAGTAAAAGACAATTCTGAGTTTTTGAAATGTTTCCTTTCCAATTATGGGTTATAGGAACCTCATTCTTTATGCAAAAATATTTGTAATTTAATAAGGATTTAAATGTTGTTTGACAGAGTTTTGTAACACTAAATAAAAATGCTAGCTTTATATTCTAAACATTAAAATAATTCCTCAGAGGTTTCCTCAGTCATATTCATAATTTTATTATTTTTCTAGTTCGAAGAACGTGACATTGACCACATAAGCCAAGCTTTTATTCATTATGTTTTGAGTTTTTGCTGGTTTTGGAACAGAGTGTAAGGATAAAGAGGTAGCACTTATGAGCCACATGATTAGAGGTTCTTGAGGGCTCCCTCCTCTGCACCTGGGAGACCTGCTATATCATCTTTGGTTACCATAAAGGTAAAATAAGAAGGTTACAATTATTTTATTTCATCTATGTGGCAATATTAAGTCTTTATTGTAACATTTATAATCGATAATAAGCTTTGGTCTATAAAATCACTTTATAACTTTACACATTAACAGTAAGCAATGTTATTTTACAAAATGTCACTGACAGCTTCTCTTTAGCCATGCAACTACACTCTTCAAAAATAACTTTAAAAAATCATATCTCATTTAAATTTGGAAATTATTTGTCAAAAAATATTCTAATTTCATGGAATCTATAAAAATTTATAATCATTACATTCATAAAAAATATTACAGAAAAACAAATTAATTATCTTTTAAAGAATAAGGTACAATAAACAAATAAAGCAGGAACAAAAAAAAATTAATTGGTCTTAACCTAAAAATGAAGAAATACTCGTTTAGAATTGAAATTATTTTGAAAAATAGTACTTACAGTAATAGCTTTTCCATGTAGTTTTGCATGTTTCAAAGACTTTAAGGCCTTGTCTGCATCTTGCCTTCTATTCATGCATACAAAAGCACAACCCCTGGGAGGAATCAAATTGATAGAGACTATCTCACCATAATGGCCAAATGTATCAGACAATTCTTCTTCCTGAACAAGCTTCGACAGGTGACCAATCCACAAGGTTGTACTGCAAACTGGATATTCAACAAAAAAATAGATACATGATAATGATACAATACATAAATATAAGATTTAGAAAAAAACTAATAAAGCATTAACAATTGTGAATCTTCAACTGTAAACCTTTTTAAATTTATGAAAAACTATTACAATTTGAATTTGATAATAATTTGATAATTGGATATAGAATCCCCTAAATTTTTATGTTTATATGTACTAATATGCTTAGTGCAGGATTAACTACCAAACAGGTAGTATACATGACATAATAGTCTCTAAATTAGTACTTTTACTATATATATTGGAAATATATTGCACACAGCAAAAAAATCTAAAATGTATAAAAGTATCTGTAGTAGGGAACTACATGTCGTTATTATATAATTGTTAAGTTTCATTACCAACCCATTCCCTAGAGTACTTAATTTCATTTCAAATGTGTAATCATTGTCATGGATAATCATAATTAACATAAAGTCAATTAATTCCGGATATTTATTCTTCATAATATCATTTAATTTAAAATTGACCAGTAATAGAGAAACATGAAATCTAATAGAATTTTTCTACTATTACAACCTAAGGGAAGCTAATAATAAAAAATGAAATATAATTTAAACAAATAAAAAGTAATATAACATCGGAGGGAGAAATCTTACCTTCCAATGAAAAATAATGATTTGAAAGTTTTAATTATTTAATTTTATTCTCTTTTTTTAAGGCAATTTTATGAATTTTTTTTATGAGTAATTTTTTTACAAGACAGAAGATATTACCAAAAATGACATACCTCCAAAACATCTAATGTCTGTTCCTCATTTTTGAATTTGGATGCAACTTTTTAATTAACTAAAGCTTAGGACTGGATGGTATATATAATGTAATAAAATGGCTAAGCCAGAGCACATGGCTATTTTTAATTTATATAGATTAATACCTGCAAGATGATTCTTCTTAATAGGAGGGAGACCACGCTTACGCCTTCGTTCAGTTTCTCTGTCTTCTGAGCTAGACCGAGCCCTCCTGCGTGATCTCGAACGAGAGCGTGAGTGACGGCCTCTCTCCCTTGAACGAGATCTTCTCCGACGCCTGCTTTCACGACGAGGGCTCTTTCTAGGAGGGGAGTCATTCTTCAAAAGGTCAATTACCTCTACATCTACCCGGGAACCTGTAGATCTATTTCACAATACAATTAGTCAAAAAATTTTACTGCATTACAAATAAAGAATAATATAAATCTAATTTACTTAGAACAAAAAACCTCCGATGTTATATGATTATTGCACATACTTATAATTGTGTTACGGGTGACACAAATATAATTATTCTTGATTATGATTCAATCAAACATTTTGTTGTCTAAAGCAAGCATTGAAATTAACTACATTTTCACTTCTAAAATTGTACACTGAAAGATAGGCAAATGCATTGCTAAAAGATGAAATGAATATTCTTGAGTTTGGATGCCTTTAATCAATTTTTCTTAATACCAATGTGTTTTATATCCAAGTAAATTTATTGTGAGACTTTAGTCCTCATGAATAACAGAAATTTCATGCCTGACAATAAGGCTGATTCTGATAAACAATAAGGCTAATCTAAATACTATTTAACAAATATAAAAAATTAAACATGCCAGTTGAGCATGATCTCTCTCTCTCTCCCCATCACCCTACTAGGTATGTACACTTACGACTTTTATTAATCATTTTTATTTCCAATAAGTTCAGA
>KZ808180.1:214709-241669 GCA_000696205.2 Oncopeltus fasciatus | reverse complement strand
ATATTATTAATATTTAAAATAATAAATGAGTACAATTTATCATAACTCTCTCTCTCGACCGATTCATCAATGAGCTAACACGGAATTACGCCGTCTCTTTGTAATAAAAATTGCGTGAGTGTTTTTGCGTGCGTCCGACCGTGGGTGTACAATTTTGTTGAGGTCATATTCTTACCAACAACTATGTAAGAGATCGGTGAAAGTCCGTTTAACATAGGACCACCTTTAATAGCTTTATTTCCTTGCAGGAAATCTTTTAAAAATAAGCCAAGTAATACAAGAGGTAAAAATAAATAAAATAAAATAAACTTGGTAACAAATATCACACATATTTTTTATTATTATTTTACTATTGAATTAAAATCACTAATGAGAACTGGTCTTATAAAGTGTTGCAATTAGTTGATTTCTCTGCTACTCAGTTGTTTTTTTTTCTCTTTGAAGAAATTAGTCCATTGAACAAACAGTATCTTCTAATAACCAATCTCTATTTTTTTAAATCTCGCTTTCATTTCCTGAGGAAGAATTGTGCAGGACAACACCCAATTATTATCCCTTTCAAATAGATATAAATAACAAGTTAAACTACTGTATAAAATGTTTTTCTCTTCTGATTTTACATTTATTATTACAGGAAAACATCTCCATAGAAGCCTGAAATTGCATTAAGTACCGAATTATATTTGATATCGGTTTGATTGTAGGTTTTTCAAAATATCTTAGGCTTGGCCACCGAGCATTCTGCTTGAATGCGACACCAATACAGTCACAGTGACCTCTCCTGTTTCCAGGAGCAGTGACAATGCCGGTCACGGTGATCGATCTCAGAGTGAATTGATACATTCAACGCTTGATATGTAATCGGATCTTTTTACCAGAATCAGTGTTATCAGTCCCATTATTGCTGATTACAGAAGACCTATAAGCAAATTTCAACAGTAGGGCTTGATAATCCCCCTGTTTGATCACCCTAGAACCTTATCCTATCCTATAGAAGATATGTAGTTCTCTGTTGGACTTTGCCCCCTTAGATGAGTTCTAACCTTGTAGACTGACAGATCTCATCAGTCCGTCGACCTTTCTTCATACCCAGGACAATACAAGCGTGACGCTGGAGGTGCACCTCTTACCTCTCTAAACTAACGCCACAACTATAGCGCATCCTGGTAAGGAACTTCAAAACTAATTATTCAGAAAAGGACTGATGGGACTAGGATGCGGACCAAGCATTCAAGCAACAACCGATAACCACTACGCCACGAATGCCCACATTTCTCACTCTCTCTCTTTCTCTCTCTCTAATTCAGAAGACTTTAACTTTAAGCAGAAGAAATTGTTCTACGTCAGAAGACTTAGTGCGTTGGGCGGCAAATTCTTCAGAACCCGATAAAGGATATTTCAAAAATAGAGTAAAAAATATTAAAGATATTAGCACTAAGGTGTACGAATCTAAGGCTTTTGATGTAACATTACAATCAATTACCAATCATACAACTGTTAAACAGAAATAGGTCGCGCAGGGTAGCGTAAGCCAAGCATATATCCCGCATTTTATTAAAATGGGCTTTAATAAGAATGTGTGATTAAATTAATCTTCATTTGCGAAATGGTATAAGACAACAATGTTAATGACCAGAAGCTGGCTCTAGACCAATGGGAAGGAAGATTTGAAAAGGTAATAGTTCATTCCTAAACATCTTTCTTAAAATTATACTTTTATAAAAATATTATATTCTTGTTTTTGACAAGTGTTTATGTAAATAATTGGTACTATATCACCAGAAGGAATTTAATATTTTCTTAATTCCTNTAGCAAAGAAGTGGAAGAGATTAAATTTGATTAATCTTGTATACAACAAACGAAGCGCTGACTAACGTTGAAGAGATTAACATTAGCCTGTAAACGATTGATTATTCTGTCCCATAAATCACCATTTACAACAAGAAATGTTGAATCTCTGCTACATAAGCAACAGCAAGCGAAGCGACTACTAAAACTGACATGTATTCTTCCACATTTGTCATCGGCAAAGATTACACCCAAGATTATTTGTATCTAATTGATTGGTCAGTCTCTAAGGGATATTATCACCGTTTACAAGTGATATTAGCATACACTAATATCACTTATAAACGGTGATAATAACATGAGTTAACGGTGATAATTAACACGGGGTTAAGGATGGATATTATCTGTTTACACAATAAGTAACAGCTTAAATGCTGTACTAAATGAAATAAATATAATAATAATATGCTTATTATCTATAAAGATTTAAATTAAGAAATCCTCCTTTGTGCCCAAGTGATTTCAAAACCGTCTAGAAACGTTTCATAATTTATTATATGAATACAGTCTACTGACTGAAGGATACACAAACTTATATATTCAGTTCTCTAGGATACTGTATGTGAAATGTATCCTTCACCTCTTCACCTTCAGATCACTCCCGTACGACACGTTCTCCATCATCTGATCCTGTCTCACACAAAATTACAGCTATCATCTGCTCCTTCTTCCACAATTCCTCCCCCCATGAAATTCGTAGAGCCACCTCCTTTAGTATATTTAAATCCATTATTTTCTCAATTTTCCTCGAGAAGAGCTTATAGTTATGTATTATAACATTAATACTAATAATGTATTGTTACAGTTATAAATATATACTATAATATAATATTACTTTATTGATTAAATACATCATATTATGGTTTTATTTATTATAGAGGTATGTTTGAGTCTATTTGACTATGTACCTAACATATAAATTCGTGCGCATATTTTTTGTATTTTTATAAAGGTATAATAGGGGCCACTATCGGCTTCAGATATTTATATTTTTATTATTTTAGTATTACATACTAAAAATATTATCGTAAGATTTTGAAACGCGTAGACGGGAAGTTACAAGTCTACAATGTCATATGGTAGACTAACTGTAACTATTTATTCTCATACCTTATATTCTCCGTCTTCATTGGTTTCTGTACACCATCTCCCCGGGAGATGGTGTACAGAAACCAATGAAGACGGAGAATATAAGGTATGAGAATAAATAGTTACAGTTAGTCTACCATATGACATTGTAGACTTGTAACTTCCCGTCTACGCGTTTCAAAATCTTACGATAATATTTTTAGTATGTAATACTAAAATAATAAAAATATAAATATCTGAAGCCGATAGTGGCCCCTATTATACCTTTATAAAAATACAAAAAATATGCGCACGAATTTATATGTTAGGTACATAGTCAAATAGACTCAAACATACCTCTATAATAAATAAAACCATAATATGATGTATTTAATCAATAAAGTAATATTATATTATAGTATATATTTATAACTGTAACAATACATTATTAGTATTAATAATTATAATAATGTTATAATACATAACTAAAAGCTCTTCTCGAGGAAAATGGAGAAAATAATGGATTTAAAAATTTCAAGGGGGGAGGAATTGAGGAAGAAGGACCAGATGATAGCTGTAATCTTGTGTGAGACAGAATCAGATGATAGAGAACGTGTCGGACGGGAGTGATCTGAAGGTAAAGAGGTCTTGGAAGTAAGAATGGCAATTCTTGGGCATAGAATGTCTTTCCTGATAAAGAAGGGATTCATGGGTCTACAGAGTGAAGGATACATTTAACATTCAGTATCTTAGAGATCCGAATATATAAGTTTGTGTATCCTTCAGTCAGTAGACTGTATTCATATAATAAATTATGAAACGTTTCTAGACGGTTTTGAAATCACTTGGGCACAAAGGAGGATTTCTTAATTTAAATCTTTATAGATAATAAGCATATTATTATTATATTTATTTCATTTAGTACAGCATTTAAGCTGTTACTTATTGTGTAAACAGATAATATCCATCCTTAACCCCGTGTTAATTATCACCGTTAACTCATGTTATTATCACCGTTTATAAGTGATATTAGTGTATGCTAATATCACTTGTAAACGGTGATAATATCCCTTAGAGACTGACCAATCAATTAGATACAAATAATCTTGGGTGTAATCTTTGCCGATGACAAATGTGGAAGAATACATGTCAGTTTTAGTAGTCGCTTCGCTTGCTGTTGCTTATGTAGCAGAGATTCAACATTTCTTGTTGTAAATGGTGATTTATGGGACAGAATAATCAATCGTTTACAGGCTAATGTTAATCTCTTCAACGTTAGTCAGCGCTTCGCTTGTTGTATACAAGATTAATCAAATTTAATCTCTTCCACTTCTTTGCTATAAGTGGCGATATCAGAGTCAGGCAAATTAAGCTCACACTGATAATCTCTCCGGAATATGTCTTGGCTATCCTTAGTTTAGCAAATAATATCAATTCATTCTTTGGTACAAATGGAGATTCAGGGACAGATCAATCAATTCCGTTCCAATGTCTGGGGAATAAGCTTTGGCTAAGAAGAACACATTGCAATCGGCACATAAGCACTTGTCGACAAAGATTTATGAAATTAAATAAATCACTTGATATAAATGTTATTATTAGGGGCGGGTCAATCAATCTAGTACTGATAGGCTATGACGGTGACAAAAACACAATGAAAAATGCAGCAATGTTCACTAGATTTTGTAATAATTTATGATTTATCAATTGCATCTTTTGTACCATAGTCAACATTTCTTTTTGTTTATCTGCAAACAGTTAGGCTCATGAGATAGGGCCCGTCCCATCCTTTTCCGCTTCTAGTGATACGCCCATTTGATTAAAATACAACAGCTGCTATGTTCTTCATGTTGGTTTGGATTTATGTAACGTTTCCAATTTTTTCAGAGCGTAATTGTAAGCTTATAGACTATTAATGTGTCAATTGGGAATGAGTCAACTCTAGATACATAATAATGTAAATGATTAAACATGTTATTATTTAGCCCGATTAGGATTTATGACAAATGGCCAAAAATTTAAAGTTGTCAGATAACAAATAAAATACTTCTTTTCTTATTGCTCGCTGTTCGCAGACGATTTCATTATTTAAAATTTTGTGGAAAAATATGTATTCGCTGAAAGTGTTGATCTGTAGAATCCTCTTCGGTCCTATAAGACTCTCTTAAATATTTTATATAAATGGGGGCCTTTTCATAAAAAATATATATGGTGGAAAGAAATATATTGATTTTTAAAATTTCATTGGCAGGTCTTACAAATTATATTTATATATATAGTAGATGTGTCTCAGACATATCTTTGCAACTATTCGAGATGAAAATGTGCTTCTATTTTTTCAGGATATAGAAATTTTCACAAAATGTGTAGTATTTTTTAACACCTGTACACACCCGAGAAAAAAAAAGGGTTTAATGTTTAAAAATAAATTATGTTATATTGTAAACTATATTTTACTTGTTTCTTTATCAATCAAAATAGCGATGAAATCATTTTTTTTTTTTTATAATATCTACAATAAAGAAGATCGTTATTCTGTTTTTGTTTTAATTAGAGAGAGAAGAAGAAGAGAGAGAGAGAGAATGAATGAGTTTACAGATTTCTCCTAGTGAATTCAAGCTAATTAAGTTGGTAGNTTAAGCATTTTATTTTGCTACCGGTTCCAATGCATTATCATTATTACATATTATTATTATTATCATTATCATTACCTTCATGTCCCCCTTGAGTCAACCTTGGTAAGCTTGAAATCAGATGGAGAAGTTGCTAACCATGGAGATATAAAATTGAAAAGCTATTTAGGGTTCGTTGATAAAGAAAAAAAAAACTTTTCTTACTAGTTTTTCTACTGCGTAATTTTTATTATTTGCTTACCTTTGGACTTACTTTGCAAGCCTTCTTCAGGACCGTTAAAGAAATTGTGAGAAAATTAATGTATTTTAATGACATAATTAGATTGAAGAAAAAAAATAGATAAGTTAATTACTCTCCTCTACTTTTCTCATGAGATGGTAATTAAGAATTTTCAGCTCTGAAGATGGCTTGTAATGTAAGTAAAATCATCAGCTAATAATAATAGTGCAGTATGTATTCTCTCTTTTTATCATCACTTAAACTATTCCCCAGCTATCTTTTCAAGAGTAAGTTTAACTTTCATCGTTATTTTCCTTTTTGGCTTGTGAGATAAAAATTAGCTAAAGAATTCACTGCTTTTATGAATATGCTTAATTTAAACTGCTTCTCTGTACTTATATGTAAATATATATGTTGTGTGTGTCTAAGTGCATGATAAATATATATGATATTTATGTGTACATTATGTTATGTGATTATTGAGATTACAATAAAATCTTCATTTTATCTTAAACAGGTCATGGATTTTGGAAAAGTAATATATTGTGTGTAAGCAGCCATTGATGACTGAATGCGGTTGCTCCCTCAGGGAATGTGACATTTTTCCATTTACCGTCCAATTCAGCAGATAACTGAGGCCCAGCGATATGTTAGAGTATCGTAAAAGCAAGTACCGATTTATGTCGAATTATACTCTGTTATCTTTGCCGGCGTGGTAACAGTAATAACCTTCCTAGGTTCATAGCAGTGGCCAAAGAGATTCCAGCGATCCTTTTACAGCGAGGTACTTGTGGTGAACGTGCTAGCTAGTGCGATTGCATTTATTGTTCTCCTCAGCGTCACCCAGTGACATTTGAACGCGCCACAAGCGGCCCTATTCGCGTGTGTATTAATATTATCACTAACGGCTACATGTATTGGCTTTATTTATTTGTATACTATTGTTTATTATTATTATTATTATATATTATTTTTAAAAAAATTAATACGGAACACGCATAATTTATTGGGACCTTCTGATCCTACTAAAAACCATTCCTTTTAACAAATAAATAGAGGTTTATCCATACACAATTTCATCTGAAGACATCATGGAGAAAATCATTTATATAAAAATCAAAAATATTTGTTTTTGTGATTACAATGTTTTTCAAGTCATTATTTATTTTTTGTTGTATTAATTTTCTTGTATTTGATGTTAGTGACAGACTGCAAGAACAAATGTAAGAACTTGAGGGGCTCGCTGACCAGGTACCTCCTGCGGTCACGAGGACCTCAGTTCGGAGAGAAGCCTGTCAAGCCCTACTACATGTACGAGGCCCTTAGGTTCCTCCTGCCCTTCACCAAGACCAGGAAGCCGCGGAGCAAGTACGAGCCCTACGGCTACTGGGGTGAGAGTGGCGGCCTGCCTTCGCACATTGCCGAAGAGGATGGTTCCTTCCAATCGGTGAGTCCCTTCCTGGGAACGATTCATTCAGGAATTTGTCCTTCGTGTGTTTGAGAGAGAGAGAGAGAGAGAGAGAGAGAGAGAGAGAGAGAGAGAGAGAGAGAGAGAGAGAGAGAGAGAGAGAGTGAGAGGTTTTTGAGTACCGAAAGGATTGGATTGGTAAGAGATTTTGTGTTTCATCCGTACATCCACATGGGTCATGAAATCAGAGGATACTTCCTTTCATCATCATTTATTTTATTATTCAATTTATTATCACATTTCCCATTAATCAAGCATACGATGCGATTAATACTATCATTTCCATTATATCCTATTTATTTTATATTTTTATAGGTGATAAATGTTTTGACTTCGGGTCCTGAAACTAAGTTTTGACTTCGAAGAGAGGTATATATTTCCCCTTACCTTTTGTGGCAATACATAATCTATCTAAATGACTTTTAAGACTATTTGATTACAATATTCAACCTCTGTGCCAGATGCCACTAAAAAAATTTGAATTTAATATCTTCTGCCGTTTGTCATCTGAAGACCTTGTAATGTAAGATAATTGAATATATTTAAAAAACCTTCATCATTCTTAAATAATTCCAAAAAAGCTGGGGAACTAACCACAGCAGAAATAACATTCTGAAAATATAATGAATTTTCGATAAATTCACTTAATTGAAAATTGAACTCCAAGATAAACAATACTAATTATTTTGAGGTAAATTTGTTGATCGTAGAGTTTTATGAGGAGAGAATAGTCAGGAATTCGGTCTTGGTAGGTGAATAATTAAAAACTAATTTGTAGCCAAAAAAAAGTTTATTTTTGCCAAAGTTTTGGCCTGAATTTCAGGCCTTTATCAAGGCAAAATTTATCAGGGCAAGTTACTGTAAAGCAGTAGTCTCTATCTTCACATCACCCTTTTTGCCCTGATGAAGGCCTGAAATATAGGCAGAAACGTTGGCTAATATAAAAACTTTTTTGGTTAAAAGATAGTTTTAATTCTACTGTTACCAAGACCGAATTTCTGAGTCCCTCTCCTAATATTATTAAATATTGTTTGAAATATTCTAAATATCTATAAATACTTATTTTTTAAAAATATAACCTTTATTTATATATTNCATGTTCAATGGAATTCAAAATTTTCTATTTCTGATTTCTACTATTACACTAATTCCTCTGGATGTAGTATTATTTAGCATTGCAATGGAATTTATTCAATGTGTAATTGTTCAATATATTATTGAAAATATTTAACTTTCATTGAGATTGTTTCTAATTCGTTAGCTCGTTTTAAGCATATCTTAGTAGTAGTCTCGTTAGAATATAAATTTATTTATAATACATTTTTTCTAATATATAACCTTTATTTATATATTACATTCTGTTAAAAATAAATAAAAACATTTTGTAATTTGATAACAATGTATAAAAGAAAATAAATGACATTAATGAAAGTTTCATGAGAAGAGGAGGTGACCAGTGTCACCACCACTCTCAAATATTATAAATATAAATGTTGTAATATACGTTTAAAAATGGATAAAGGGAGCTAAAAATTCAGGAATGTCTTTTTCGGTTTTTAAATAAAATTATTCAACCATAATTCCTCTTATCTTTTTTCACCTCTACAGAAACATGGAGATATCTGTTTATTTTTCTCAGGAGGTTTTTTATTCAAAGACTGGAGAGACGTAAATTCGTCTCTTTCAGCCGTTGGTCTGAAATTTGACAACAAACATATCGATTTAGGATTTAGTCTCTTATAGTTAAAGAAAGAATTATCTTTAAGACGATTAGTCTGTGAGTTGGTTATCTATAGATTTGATTCCTGGCGTTCTTTCCCTTCAACTCTCCTTATCTTTCCATGTCTCTGTGGATCCTGTCAATTGTGCCACTATGATTTATTCCAGTGGACTTACCCTCCTGTTTTTATTCCTCACAATCGATGCTTCCAAGTACACGCGGTTGAAATTTATTGACTTGATTAAGGTAGATTATGAGATTTCATAGGATTTCCTACTAAAGGGGTACAAAGAGAGACTCTTGTGTGTGTTTTTTTAAGCATTTTATTTTGCTACCGGTTCCAATGCATTATCATTATTACATATTATTATTATTATCATTACCTTCATGTCCCCCTTGAGTCAACCTTGGTAAGTTTGAAATCAGATGGAGAAGTTGCTGACCAAGGAGATATAAAATTGAAAAACTATTTAGGGTTCGTTGTTAAGAAAAAAAAACCTTTTTTTATTAGTTTTTCTATTGCGTAATTTTTATTATTTGCTTACCTTTGGGCTTACTTTGCAAGCCATCTTCAGGACCGTTAAAGAAATTAAATCATCGTGAGAAAATTAATGTATTGTAATGACATAATTAGATTGAAGAAAAAAAATAGATAAGTTAATTACTCTCCTCTACTTTTCTTATGAGATGGTAATTAAGAAATATTTAATATTTTAATATTTACAGCTCTGAAGATGGCTTGTAATGCAAGTAAAATCATCAGCAAATAATAGTAGTGCAGTATCTATTCTCTCTTTTTATCATCACTTAAACTATTCCCCAGCTATCTTTTCAAGAGTAAGTTTAACTTTCATCGTTATTTTCCTTTTTGGCTTGTGAGATAAAAATTAGCTAAAGAATTCACTGCTTTTATGAATATGCTTAATTTAAACTGCTTCTCTGTACTTATATGTAAATATATATGTTTTGTGTGTCTAAGTGCATGATAAATATATATGATATTTATGTGTACATTATGTTATGTGATTATTGAGATTACAATAAAATCTTCAATATACAACCCAAATGTTCATTTTCTTTTAGTTTTTTGGGGATCCACATTATCAGCCATTATCTATCATTCCATAAATTGCCAAGAATTTTTCATTTATTAATCATGAATATTTGTATTACATATTTGTTATTCTAATGGGCAAATACATATTGTCAGTTGTTCTGTTTAATTAAAATTTATTGTTAAGTACTAGTTGATAATCCTAATTTATGGTTAAGTAGTAGACAATCCCTTTTATTTATTTTTTTTCTGATCCTTCACTCTTTTTATGTAAAACATCAAATTTTGAGATGAAAGAGGTTCACATAATTGAATTTAAAATATGGACGAACTGATTTTTATTCAAATTAGAAATTTAGGCTTCACTCTATGACATTCCTAGGCAAGCGGGGGATCATCTCTTTATTAGTTTTTAATTTTAGTGATAAAGAACTTTCAAACCAGCAATAAAATAGTAATAAAGTAATATATTATTTCTGTGATTTCAGAACCCACTTGTTCTTGGTCTCATTCTTTTTTCCCTGCAAAATTAAAGAACTTCATTTTCTGTGTTATACCAGAAAATAAAAATATTAATTGTAATTTCATAGCACTGATTGTCACACACAATATTTATTTACAGAATCTAGTATTTATTTTATATCAATTATGTTGGAACACACAATTTTTATTGCTCAATAAAAAATAATTTTTTATGTGTGGAAAAAAATTTAATTACAAATTGTAAAAGCCTTTTAAACATTTTTCACAAATTCTTTTATAATTTCTTGTGAACTACTGGGTAAGTTGGTGTCGAATCATCTTTTATTATATTTTGCCTTACTCAACATGAACAATTTTATCTAATAATACTTATTAATTGCCTGAATATTAGTTGTCAGTGAATATGATTTTAGTGCAAGCTGTAATCCATCCATTCTTCCTTCCTAAAGACATAACTTTACTATTCAATATTCCTTATTATATATATAATAAAGGTATATGGTTCCCTTATCTTGTAAAGCTTATATTATTTTTGAGGAAAAAAATCCCTTTTCCAACAGAAATAACATATCTAGGCAACTAATTGTTTATAAACAAACTTTTCTGCTAGATAATATTAATAGTTTTAAAGAATGTGATTTTTTTTCTCCATATGTTCGATTAAAGGTTGAGGCAAGCTAGAAAAATAGCTGATGATGCATTACATAAATTTAAACCTTATTGCAGAATGAGCCTCCTACAGTTTGTTAAAAGATAGAAAACTGCAGTATATTCAAATTAATTAACGGCTCTAAAGGCTTGATTAAAAGCGGATGCACTATAAGTCTTTTAGGTTGCACTATCAGCTGATACTTGTGGTTAATACCTCCATTCAAGCTTATTTCAAGAAATTATTGGCTATTGATCAACTAAAATAACCTATGAATGAAGTGGATTGTTAAATATAAATATCCTTAAGTTAAAACTATCATACCTTCTATTATCCGTCATCATTCGTTTCTGCCAACCATCTTCTGTTGGCGAGTGCTTTCGGACATTGTCCATCTTCTGGCCGAATATATGCGTACACTGTCACTGTCTGTATTCAAATTGCAGGCAGTTAAATACAGACAGTGACAGTGAACACATCCTTAAGTTAGGTTTTATTAGTTATATTCATATTCATCATCTCAGTTTAAATATAAATTAAAATGATTTTCTTTGGAACAGCTCCCATGAGAAAATGCATTAAATTTCAACTCTCTATTAAAATACAACTTTACTGAAGAAATCCTCTCAAGAAAAAAAATTATATTTTGTTTTAGTTTCTTTGTTTGTTTTTATACCTACTAATGATTTAATTTATTAAAATATTTACTCAATTATTTCATTAGCAAATTAATATTTATAAAATCCTCCTTCACTTCAACAGGTCTTGGTCTTTTTTTTTTTGAACAATTTTGTGACTGTACCACTTTAACTGCTTTAATTATCCCAAAAAATTATTCTTTTTTTCACATTTTTATTACTCATGCTTTAGGCCTTTCAACATACTTTTCCGTTATATTGTACTGTTCAAGACTCTTATAGTTTTATCTTTTCATCATCTTATTTTTTATATTCTAGGAAAAACAAAAAACAGAGTTTCTCATACCATTGATAGAAGGATACTTTATGTTATTTTTATTTTATTTTTTTTGTAGGAGATAAGCTCATTAATTATATGATGAAAAAAGAAACTAATTTTCTTATCATCTAATAACTTTATATAGTTGTAATTAGATGATGAGCAAAAAAAAAAAAAAAACAGTTCATTTATGTTATGATTGATAAATTAATTGTTGCCATTGAAATTTTATCATCTTCAAAAAGCTCAATTTCCTATAAATTTCTAAATGATCTAATACTTTAACTACTTTACGTTTTTATATTCCATTTTGATCCTATATGTGATTATAAATTTCAATAATATTATATAATTCTTCTTTTAAATTTTTCTTACACTTTATTTTGTTATGTTTGTCTGTATTATCTATAGGTTAGTGAGTGTTATGAGGATGAAGTGGTACCTTGGGATGGGTCACCTTGCCCTGAAGTTGACTTGGAAGAGGAGGAAGAAGAAGTCTTGCCTTCTGAAATAGTTGAACAGCCACCTCCTGCCAAAAGGGCGCGGCCTGGGGAACCCACCAGGCTTGAAGAAAGTCTAATAGGTAATTTTGTCACCGTCTTTATCGGAAATTTCCACAATCCCAGTGTCATTCTAGAGAAATTCACTTCTTTTATTCCAAATACTATCTAAAAAACCAAAAAAATGTATCAAATGACTGTCTCCCTTCACCTTAATCTTAATCATTCTCAATATCAATTTTCCCAAAGATGTGAATTTGTTTTTTCCAACAACCATCATTTTTCTTCATTAATCTCCTCAGCTTAGCTTAGTTTTGCTTCTTTCAAAGAGTTTTTTGGGGTCTAAAAATTAGACTAATTTCATTCAAAATGTTCTGTAGTAAAGATATACCAAAGTAAAGATGAACCAAATTCATTTCAGGAAATGAAAAATTCTGAATACACTCATTGGTACAATTATTAGTTATTTAACCATCTATTTTTATCATAAGAACAACATTATAAGCTTACCTTATTGACTCATTGTCATCCTGTAAATTTACAAAATCAAAATCAAAATATGTCTATCAGGCTTGTCAGTTGGGGCTTATTTTTTCCAGCTGAGAGGGTCCAACAGAATTTCGAGGTTTTTCTTAAAAAACTTGATCCCTCAAAGGAGAGCAAAGTTGGAACTGAGTTTATGAGTATTAGTCTATTCAGGGGTACTAAGGGTGCATTATCGGTTTTAAAAAAAAATATATATTTATCTTTGGAAAGTATATGTTTGCTTATTAAATTTTTAAGTCAAAGAATTAAAAGCTTTTTAATTTTTGATCAAAGATCAAATATAAATGATTTAGTGTCATGGAGGTTTCTTTCCTTTCTCTCAAACCATACTGAACATTAAATACTAATATACTTTTACTTTGTGAAATACCTTAAAATATAATTCTGAAATAAGTTTTTTTTTAAATATATCTAATACAATTGATCAATAATTTATAAACAGTGTAAAGGAACATTTTATGCAATACATTGATTGTAGGAAAATGGATTTGTTCAAGATTTGAAGTAGAGATTTATAAAGTAAGAAGAGGGATTACGAAGTCTCCAAAGGGTTTAGTTGTGAAGCAGAAAAACTTTAAGTTCCAGATACATTGTACTTCTAAAAATATGATCAGTAGTGAAACCAATAAACAGCAATGAAGTTACAGTGAGATAAATAAATGACAAGACTTTTCTAACCATTATTCTTTAAGGTCTGAAAGTTAGTTGGGGATATTACTATTTCAGCCCTCTTTTGACAAAAATTCTAGTAGACTTTGTCTTTTGTACAAATCAGTAAATATCTGATGAACAAGAACAATTTAAGAGTGCTTCTTCATTTTGAAGTTTCAACATTATGTAGATTAAAATTTACTTATTTTTCAATTACCCTTTTTTTTTCTTACCTAATTATCCAGTACAATCTCTTTTTAAAGATAACCTTAGTAAAATATTCTGTATTAATTTACTCTTCCATATATATAATACAGGGAATTATACTAAAATTAATTTGCTTCCCAAATGATATTTTGATCAAAATCAAAATTAATTATTTTGATTAAATAATTAAAATTTGAGTCAACTTGGGACAAAAACTCAATATCCAGTCAGTCAATAATGGTTGTATTCAAATTTATTTTGATGCAAACTGCTTAGCCCCTATATAAATAAATAAGGGGGAAATGTAAAACCTTACCTAATTTGCTTTTAAATTATTTCTGTTTGATTTTAGAAGATGCCTAGGAATTATAATAAAATAATAACTTTATCTGTTTCATCATGAGGGCAAGAACTGCTTTTAGGTGTCAGTCTGAACCAGAATATGTTTCTTTTTTTTGTAATCTCTCTGTAGCATTGGTTGAGTAATTCAGTGCTAAAAGCCCTTCAAAACATAAACCAAAAATTATTTAAAATTCAGTTTAGTTTAGGTAAAAATATTAACTTGTTACTGATAGACTGACCAATCACAACAAAATAGTTTTTAGTACTCAGGTAGTACATTAGGTAATTGTGCCTGATTACAATACTTTCCTTGGTATTGACAGCAAAATAAAAATGTCATAGATCTTCAAATTTATTTTCTGAATGAGTCTTTGCTTATTGACATAAACATTTGAGATTTTTTACTTAATTTTTAAGTGTAACAATAATTAAAAGGGAACAGAATTTAAACTATCACACAGAAACTGCATGCCATGCTGCAGAGTGTACTAAAGACAGACACTAAGAATAAAACCAATAATTTGTTATTTTAAAATATATATTTGGTATTTTAAATTTCATTTAAAACACAAGATACATTCGATTTAGATCTAAAGTAATTGTAATTTGAATTGAAAATCTTCATTTTCAGCTATTTGTGTGTGTGTGTGTGTGTGTATGTGTGTATACCAGGTATGCAAGTTTAAAATGTCGTTTTAATTCCAATAGAATGCGCTCTTAGCCTATTGAAGGATTTGCTTGTTAGTCATTTGTTTACAAAAGTCAGTTGTTTTTAAGTTGTTTACGTGGACGTATCATACCTTTCTTTGGTGTTAAAAATGTCTAATTTTAAGCCAAATAAAGAGCATTTGCGGCATGTCATGATTTTCTTTTTTAATCAAAAGAAAAAGGCATCTGAATGTCATCGAATTTTTGTTGAGACTTATGGCGATCTTGCTCCAACCGTCAAGACATGTGAACGGTGGTTTCAACGTTTCAAACGTGGTGATTTTGATGTTACTGATCAAAAACGAGAAAATCGACCAAAAAAGACGGGAGCTTCTCAAGCCCGGCGAAACAGTCAATACCGAGCGCTACCGACAACAAATGATCAATTTGAGTCACGCATTGATCGAAAAACGCCCAGAGTGGGCTCACAGGCACGCCAAAGTCATTCTTCAGCATGATAACGCTCCTGCACATTCAGCCAGATTGACTAAGGAAACGATTTCTTCGCTTGGTTGGGAACTCCTACCCCACCCGCCGTATTCACCTGACCTGGCGCCTTCTGATTATCACCTCTTCTCATCGATGGGACACTCATTGGCGGAGCAACACTTCAACAATTTCGAAAACGTACGAAAATGGCTCGATGAATGGATTTCAAATAAAGATGAAGCATTCTTTTGGAATGGTATTCATATATTGCCCGAGAGATGGACAAAATGTGTAGAAAGCGAGGGCCAGTACTTTGAATAAAATATATTATACTTTTTTTTAAATTACTGTGTATATATTTTAAGAAATAAACGACATTTTAAACTTGCATACCTGGTACTTTTTGTTTTAGCTGTGAAACTAAATGTGTTTATGATTAAAAAATATAGAAGTAACTTCAGATTGTTTTTGGTGTTTAGTGACTCTCCAAGTTAATTAATTTCATTGTTATTATTATTATTTTACATTCCTTATTATTTGTAGGTTGCCTAACTAGTCTTTCTCAAGCACAACAGGAGTCCAGTCCAGATCTTGAATTTTTCAAGAGTATCCTTCCAGACATTGCAGGATTCAGCCCTAGGCAAAAGCGGGTATTCAAGCAAGGGATTCTCCGGCTAATTGATGAAGTGGAAGAAGAAGAAAATGATAGAAAGTGCCGGAAGACTGCCCGAATAACTCCTCCATCTTCCACATCCAACTGATACTATTCCTAATTGTATCTATCTCAAGTGTTCTGTGATTTTTAATAATTAATTCACATACTCAAATCGAGCAAATAAGATTTAATTTCAATACTCAACTCTCAATTTTGAGTATTTTTCTTCTCTCTTACATGAGATTCAGATTTTCATGGCTAATCAAAATCAGATACCTATAAGAATTCTGTTTTTCTTCACAGATATAGAAGAATTTCCACCTCTTTAAATCTGGATGTGTAAATGACTGCAGTTAATGCATATTTTTTTTGTGTAAAATTTACATGTTGATTGGCCTAAATGAAAATATACACCTCCATTTAATTATTTTAAATAAGAATAATAATAATTCAATTTAAATAAAATAATATTCTCTTTAAGCTTAAAAATACAAATGCATTATAACTTTTACTATACTAATATAACTTTTAGTGATTATGTATTAACTAAAGACAATTTTATGAGAGCTTCATATTTTTATTTGCTTCAAGTGTTATATTAATTATGGAAGAAAAGCAACTATCTCCATAAAAAGTTGAAACTATACAAAATTATTTTATTAATTTGGGGTCCCTTAAGATTCTATAAAATTTAATGAAGATGATTGGGGTAAGTCCTGTTGTATGTAGCAAGAAAATCGTTTAGAGGTAGTTCTGTTGTAGGTATATATATTGAGATTTTAATGCAGAACATATTTACAAAAATGCACTAGCTTGTAACAAATTATTCATCTAATCTCTCCCCCCCCCCTCTCTTTATTTCAAATGTCAGCATTTGAGGAATTATCTGGTCTCAGACTCCTGGTGTCTTTGGCTTTTATTGGTTCTGACTTGTTCATAAGATTTTATTTATAATATGCCAATTGTATAAGCATAGAAATTCAAAACTTTAAGCATGTAGACTATTGTTATTTTTATTGTTCAATTGTGGAATCACAATCACAAAACTGCCTGTTTTTAATAATAATTATAAAATTTGTATTTTCATATTTAATCTCCCGATGTTAGATATGATAAATTCAATAAATATTAGAACTGATCCAGTTACTGTTTAATTAAAAGAATACATTTTTTTACTTTTTTTATTTATTTTAAGGACATGCATTGAATTAAACTTTTTATGACTTGTTATTAGCTATTCATAAAAGTAACCCATAAAAATAATTTTATTAGCATTTTTAATTTTTTTTTAATCCAAAGATTTTCTATAGGTAAATCATATTATTTACATTGGTGGGAAAATGCAACTTTTAAAGAACATATTAGAGATCTTCACCATTCAAAATGCTATGTATACATTTTAATTTTTCCTTTTTAAACTGAATTCATTCATGACAAAAATAATCGGTTGATAGGAAAGGGAGATTTAGAGAAAGACTAAATTATAATCATAATAACTTTGTTATAATTAGTACTACAAACATTTTTATATAACATTGATAAGTGTAGAGTTGTAAAAATTGTATTTTTTAAAAATTATTCTCTATATATTTTGGACAAAAATGCTTATTGAAAAATGTATTTAAGAATGTTGAGCTCTTTTCCCACTCTTCTCTTTCGAGCAATCTCAAGTCTGCCTAAAAGTGATCCTACCATTTACTCTCACTGCCCTCTCCAGCCTTTATAATGATATTAGTTATTTATTTATATCCCTGTCAACCCTTAATGAAATTTAGGAAATCTGCTAAGTTTATGCTCTTGTTTGACAAAATTGTTTTGTTTCTACTTGGTATGTATAAAATTATTTCAACTTAAATTTTAGAACTTCATGCAATTAAGTATAATTAAGATATATCTACCTCACAATCGTATTTAGATGATATAGCGAATTACTGACTTAATAGAAAAAGGGATTATAGTTTAAATCAGAATCCATTAAATGTTCTGCTAATTTAAAAAAATTTTACCACTCATGAATAATGTGGAAATGAAGAATAAAATAATAATCATGAAAGCACAAAAGAAAAAAATGTTTATTGGATAAATCATGAAATTAGGTTAATATGTAATAAGGCAATAGCCAATAATTCACTTAAAATAATTCATAGAATAATTTTAAAGTGTAGAGTTCTGATTCCTTTTCTTCCTTATTGGTTTAGGGTTTAGTAGCCATTGTCCCTGTATATAATTTCTTGTAGCGCTTAATACTTTTGTTTTATTTTGCATGAACTCCACTTCCTGAAAACTTGAATTCTCAATTTAGCATTGCTCTTAGGCTTCTTGACAATAATGGATTCTAATTTAGTCTTTTATAATTCTGCAGGTTATATAGAAATAGAAATTTGCTCATTTGTATTTGTATAATATAAAATATACTGAGAGTTTTGTATTGACTGAAAAATAATCTATTTGTTACTAAGATATTATTACGTTCTTTAATGTGTGTGTTGTTAAATATGTGTTCAGCATAAGTTAAGTATGTATTAAGCAAAATATTCTTCCTTTAAAAGGCTGAGAATTATTATTGTAAGTTGAATGGTTTTGTTTGTTGTAAATATGGATAATGTTGTTTGTTATACTTATTAACTTTATGTCTATTACTTAATGACTTGTTTATTGATCACATGATCATCATCAATAAAGAAATGTGAGTAGACTTATTTTCTTTTTTTCTTTTTTTTTTACTTTCCCAATAACTGCTACTTTTTATATAACCTTTATAATTTATAATTATGAATTTAGTTATTGAAATTGTTCTCATGACAGGCTTTTTGTCTGTCATTGGAGGGTACTAAAAATGTTAGTCACTGGAATTTATGTGTATGTGTGTGTCTCAACTCTCTGCATGGCATATTTTTTTAGCAATAAAATTCTGCTTTTTATCGCAATATGAAAGTTGATGAGTTAGTCAATAGCTAAATTATCAGTTAAGGGGGGGGGGGCATAGAGGGAGATAAAAATGTAAAATTCATATTATTGTTACTATGATAAAAAAAAAAAAAAATGTAATATGAGTGAAATATTATTTTTTAATACTCACATTCTATAATATTTTTCAAGAAATGCTTATTAAGGAATGTATTTAAAATGCAAATTTGAGAGGTGGTTTGTTTTGCCCACTTTTAAAGTATATAAACTAAATTCTAGTTTTTCTTAAACTGTATTCGCACAAGAGACGCACAATTAACTTGTAACTGGTGAATGGTAACTGATAGGTAATTGGTAACTGGTAACAGGTAACTAGTAACTGGTAGCAGTACACTTTAAAATTTAATTAGGATAGTTGAGTGTCTAGAACAACTTCTTTCCACTAGATTAGCCTTCCATCCTCTGTGGTACTAGATTTCAACATAAATTTTTATATTGTTTTTTGCCCTTTAAGGTCATTTAAGTAGGTTAAACTCATTTACATCCTCTTTAACAAGATGGGAAATCTGCTAGGTTTATCCAGCATCTGCATGTTTTATTTTTTGTACTATATATTAAGAAATCAAAACATTAGGAGTGGAATTTTGATGACATAAAATGTTCAAATTAAATATTAATATAAACTTTAATGCACAGGAGTACACTTGGTTTATTAAATGCCTTTATGATAGATTTTCATCAATTTTGTTTTTCTTCTATATAATAAGATTTTTCTCTAAGTAGTATATTATTATTGATTCTCACAATGAACATTAGATCTGACAAGAACCATCTTGAGATATACATGTTTTGTTAAGAATAGTTTCTGATAACCTTAAGTACTTGAGTTGGCATTTTGTTTGCAGCTGTGTGGAGTCCTTAAGTAATGTCACAAAGAAGTATGCACAGCATATTGTGAACTGAAAGAGAAACATGATGCATCACAATTCGAAATATATCTTGACAGATTTAAAAAAAAAATAGTATTCTTTGATTTGACGTCCCTAATTGTGATTTCATGTTTTACAAATTGTTCTGTTAGAATTCTGAAAAAATCTACTAAATAAATTTATAATATTGCATTATACTTTGGAGTGTTCACCAGTTTCATCATTTCAGCTTACATCGAAGTGTCTTCGAGGTTTTCCTTGCTTAGATACAAATTTTTTATTGCACCTCACCATACCTTGTTAAATGTTATTTAAGTATCTTGCCAAAATGCTTGTCCTCATTGGCTAAAATCTGACCCAATTTCACTGCATTTAGCAATATCTTAAGAGTTTTTCTCCCTGAATGATTGGTTTTAATTTTATTTTTCTTTATCAAAGCTCTTTTCTGAGCTTCTCTTTGTTTCTTCACAATAGTTTTCATTCTGGGAGCTACCCTTAAAATTTTATTTTTTTATTTATTTGTTTGTTGCATACTGTATGTAAATTTACATTTTGCAATTGCTCACAATGTCGTTCAATGGCTGTGAGGCATTGACACGAGGGAGAAAACGGCCAGTGCCGCAACTCCGATCCTTCAAATAAAAATATATATTCAAGTGCTTCACAATTCATTGATAGCTGACAGTTGGAGGCACTTATTTTCATTTTCGAAACTATTAGAAGTTATTTATTTTTAAGTTAAAAATTAAATTGGTTGATTGATTTTTTATCCTTTTTTTTCTCATATATGCTTCTTACTATACATATATTAATTATAGAATGAATATTCCTTGCCCACAAGGAAGCCCAGTGGAGAGTACTCTGAGGCCAGGGTTAAATAATACTAAATCAACCAATTCAGAATAATTAATGACTTGACCATTGTTTTCTCACATTATTCCAGTTACTAAAGGTAAGATTTTATTTATACTTTTTTAAAATTTTTTTTTCCTGGATAGGTTAATATAAAACCACTTTTAATGACCATGTTTAGATTTTTTTTGTCATATTAACCTTTAGTATTTTCTAACTATTCAACATATAGATATAAATAAAACATACAATTTAATTTATAAAAATATAATAAAAATCTAATTTGCAGTAATTATGTTAATTCAAATTAGATTTAGACTTCACTAAAAGTAGTAAATTTCTAGCTAAATATTATTTATTACAATTTCTTCTGAATTTAAGCATTTCAAGCAAAAATTTCTAATTTTTACTTTTGAATGTAGCAGAAGATAACTAACTCTTTTTATGTAGTTATATAAATTTGCAGTATTTTTTTTTTTTTTTTTTTTTTTTTTTTTTTTTTTTTTTTTTTTTTTAAAAANTCTCTGATTTTTTAAGAATTCAGATTTGATTGGGAAAGCCTGACTTTTTTTTTCCCGTTTTCTTCTAGATTGAACCAAAAGTGTGTGATTTCTTAAAATTTACACCATATAGCATTGTAAATCTCTGATGGATTATGTAAAAACGTAAAATGGGAAGGAGAAAATTAACCATATAGTCTATGAGTACATCAATATTTTAGGCTCAGTTAGAAAGAAGTCTAGAAATAAAAAGAAATGTGCAATGCAAGCCATCAGGGTTGAAAAATTATAAAAATGTAAATCCTCGAGGCAATGTTTTATTAAAGTAAATTTGACTAGAATCACCATTCCTGTAATTTTTCAGCACTGAAGATGGCTTGGATTGCAATCCAAATCATTGACATTTAGTAATACATTATTGTTAACTTTTTCATGCTTGTATCATTCAGATAGGCAAAGGTTTTTTGAAAACATTTTTATTCATACTGAATATGAGGATGCATCTTGAAAGACCTTATTGGACCTCTAAATGACAAAAATGTGTGTAAATGTTATTAATAATTTTTGATAATTTTTGATAATTTTTTTAAAAAATGAACTGGGGCAAAGCTATACAATTATAAGAAATAAACTAACGTTAAACATCGCTTGGTATTAATGATATTTATTAATTAATGCTGAGTCCTTTTGAAATTTAATGCAGACTCTGAGGATGAGACATTGAGTCTCGAAAGTGCTCAGCTTTAATAAATAATTATCATTATCACCGAGTGAAAATTACCAGTTTTTTGTTCCTTATAATTTAACAGATAACTTTGCCAAAGGGAATAAAGAAAAAAGTCAATCTCTTCAATTAGTTTGATCCTACTAATTAGTTTGTACCTCCTGTGACTGGGTACTCAGATCAATTATTTATCAACCACTTTAGGCTATAAAAAGCTTCTAGAATAATAGAAAGCGCTCGCCAACAGAAGATGGTTTGCAGAAACCAATGAAGACGGATTACAAAAGGTATGATAGCTTCTAGAATGTTTACATTAAGAGGGCCAATAGAAAAGAGGTTTGCTAAGGTTATGACCCTTATTTGAAAGAGAGTCAGTGTAAACTAGTGTGAAAGGGATGTGAACATTTAATGCTTTATTAATAGAAAGCAGCTATGTATTCAAGGTACAAAATATGGGAGACAAAGATGACTTGGAGTATTTGCCTGAATTATAAATGAGTAGGTCACTGCCTAAAGTATGCAATCAATTTGAAGCAAATAATATTTATGGTACCATAAAATAGCACAACCAATGTTCCCCTTAATATTCAATTTTAGCAAATTTTGAAGGAATATAGATACTTAGTTTGTTCCATGACAGACTAATAAAAAAAAAATGTCCATATTTCAATATTTTCTCTGGTCCTACTTACTAGTTAACAAAATATAATTATATGTACTTAAATGTACATACACATAGACTTACTACAGGTCTAGGGAGCTTTTATACCTGCCCTAACTTGATCTTGATTTAAGTCTGCCTTCCCATTGTTTGGCTCTTATCAGTTCATTTCTAGGGGTTCTGTCTGTTGTTTGTTATCACTGGCAGCTGTGTTGATTTTTCTGACAGATAATGCTGGTTACCAATTTTGACTTATAATATATATTCTTTCTCTATTAACGTTATTTTGGGTTTTTTCGCGATTTCATGATGGCTTCTTTAAAAGTGTTCGTGGGAGTAATTATTCTCTCTAGCTAGGCTGGTGGAGTTCTCAAACTGTATTTTGTGTGTGCCCTATACGAAATGTTCCGATAATACCGACTTCCCTGTTTTTCTATGCTTTATGTCCATAATGTATTGTTGTATTCCTTAACGTTCTTCCAGTTATTCCAATATATGATTTACCCCATGAGCACAGAGAGTCATATATCCCTGGAATCCTGAGTCCCAGCTTTTGCTTAGGGTTTGGAAGAACATCGGACATTTTTTTGTCGATGTATGTTTTTATGATCTTTTGCTTCTAGAGGATCCGGTCTAGGACCTTTCTGTAGTTTCTTTCACACAGGGAAGGGGAGTGTATTCTCTGTGACAAATTCCTTTCTCTCTTCCTCTAGACCTTCTCAAATACATTAGATTAGTAGCCGTTCTTCAAGAAGGCGGCCTTCAGATACTCCTTTTACTCTGGCAATTGAGTCGGTCCCGGTAATATCTCTGCTCTGTTCGGTAAAGTATTTATGACTCCTTCCTTCTGTGTCGGGTGATGATGTGAGTCGGCATGAATCTAAGGTGTGGGTGGGTTTCCTGAATATCGAATGCCTGGGGAGGCGGACATTCTTCTCCAGCAAGTCCAGAACTGCAATTTAGCTTATACGTTAGTTAACTTTTCCACATGGTAGATCCCGGAAGAAGTATTTATGAATATTTCTGGAGACCGCGAAAGCCTACGTGAACAAATTACTTAATAAAAAAAAAAGTAAATGGTCAAGGAAAGAACAATTAATTTACTGATTAGTGATTAGGATAAAAATATAGATAGTGTTTATTTGGGAGCCCTATTGTATAAAAAAAAACATTTATGGTTTTCCTAATAGTCTTACTTTTCAGATCTAAATACATGTAAATGATCAGCAGTTGTAATCTTTAACATAAAAGTGTATGTTGTATATAAGCATAACTTTAAATTATCTTAATTAGTTCTTCTCTTAATTTTTATTGGGATATAAAATAAGATATGTTCCATTTAAGTAATTTATTGAATTGAATTCATTGAACTGGCATTTTTCTCCCCCTCTCACTCCCTCCTTGACTCCCTGCCTGGTCTCCTTCTTATCCTAGGATAAGGAGAAGATGGGTGCCAGATAGTCTATCCCGGGTTAACCTGGGCTCCTCTCTGAGGACGGGTTACGTCTCGGGATAGACGAGCAAGGACTATTATTATGTACCCCATCAGAAATTATAGTGTATGAAATATGCACAGAATATTTTTATTTATTTTTTAATAATGAGTTAGAAATGAGGAAAAACATTTAAAAGTATTTTATTCATTAAGTCTGCATCTATGAAAGTGTTTACAAAAATACCCAGATAGTATTCGCTATTTATTTTATTTTATTTTCAATAATCAGTTTATTAATTTTATATTTATTTTCATCAAAGGATGAAATATAACTAGAGTAATATTTTAGATGAAGAAGGACTCAATGAACTAAAATCAGCCTGTCTTAGTAATTCGGAATTCAGAATAAATTGTTTTTTTTTTTTATTTTTCATTATTCTTTTTGCAATTTTATTTATATTCTATGGTCGTTAACTGTGACTTTATGAATAAAAAATACTTGTGTTTCTTACCATAAGAAAATTGAAGCATTCACCTTCCCCATTCGTATTTTTAATGCTTGATGTAGTTTTAACAGCGGCGTTATTACACGACTCCCTCACTCTCTCTCTCTCTCCATCTCTCCCACTTCCTCTCTCTCTATTCCGGAGCGAAGAAGAGAATATTCTAATCTCGGGCTGAGGCAAGACGAGGACTCGAACCCTCCCCTCTGGAGGCAGAACTTTGTCGGCGGTCCCCCGGACTTGTTTTATGAGGCTCTAATGCAACAGTAACTTTTCGTATGATTTTTAATCATTGTTTAGTATTTTTTCTTTCATCCGCAGTTCTTCTTCATGAGCATTTATGGCATTAGTCTGAAACAAGGAGTTCCGAAGAACAACTTCTTGTTCGAATAAGATTAAGAGGAATTAATTATGTAATACAAAGATGGCTTCCAATGTAAGCCATCTTCAGGGCTGATGATAGTGGAGGAGTATAGAAAGACGGAAGGATGTGTATCACATGTTCTTCCTTTTCTTTTCTACTCATATTGCGTACTTGTATGCAAGTCTTTTTTATCAAATCCTTTCTGGCCGAACTTCAACTATTCATGTTCTCTTACCCGAGATGGTCATCGACATTCAGAATCTATACAAGTTCACCGTGGGCATTTTATTACAAATGCTGGAATTTCATATTTTGCTGTTTTAGGCTTAGAAACAATTCTGGTTTACTCATANTTTCCAAAAAAAATTAAAAAAAAAAAAAAAAAAAAAGTTAAGAAATGTAACAGCTTTGACTGGTATACAGGTACGAAATGTTTATCATTGAGGTTTTGATGCGAGATGAAGATTTTCCAGTATTATGTAATCTTATAATGTGTAACACTAATTATGGATTATGGGATTATTTATTTGGATTATGGGAACTTTGAGTTTTTATTGTTTTGAAATTTTTTTTGAAAACTGCATCTGTTTGCATGATATTTAATGAATTTTGGCTCAGCAGACCGATTTTTTTTTATTTCGTTAGAGGATTCAATTGATTTTTTTTTTTTTTTTTTTTTTTTTGTTACAGATTGTATAAGTATTATTTCGAGGCTCTTCGATTCTATTTGCTTTCTTAAATAAAACATCAATAATTTTAGTCAATTATCTGTCTGGCAGATCTTGGAGAAGACCAGTGAGTATAAAGTTCTTTGCACCAACCTTTTGTTTATTGATTTCAAACAGTCCTTTGACGGAATACGGACTTTGCCCCTTGGGGAATCGGTGAGGCTGGCGCTTGACGGAAAAAAGTTGTCCGGGCCCTTCAGCTTTCAAAGAGGCATCATTCAACAAGGATTCATCTTGGTCCTGGAAGTAGCTATACGTCACGTCAGAACCAAACCCGGTGACGCAATTTATACAACGCTGACCCAGCGTATGACGTTGATTTTCTGCCGTCAGTAAGAATTGTGCCAGCTCTGGCTGGTGATCTCGAATGAATTCTGTTCGTAGCTAATCGCTATGGCCTGGAAATGCATATTGAGATGATAATGTAGGTGAGAACGTTAATAATTGACTACTACTATTTGAAGAATAAGTATATATAGGTACTGGATAATGAAGAATAATAGTTAAAAGTGCGCCAGATTTTCTCTGAATAGGCAGGACTGGAGGGGGGCAGTCAACCCCTAAGTATAAATCCGAAGACATCAAATTGGGGTCATGGATCTAATTAAAGAAATAAAGACCAAAAAAAAAAATGAATTAGCACACTTAAACTCCATATTAAATTTTAAGAAAATAAATAAAGAGTACATTTTGTGGAGTTCTTACTAAAATTAACGTAGCTATCTTGGGTACTGGGATAAATATTTACCAATTTCCTTGTATACAGGTCATGTCTGTATGGGAGTTACTCATAATCAAGCAATGACTGTTTATTTTTTCACACAATTTTTTTTCCTGTTTTACGACTTCATCAGGTGCTTGGAAAGGAGTAACGACGGTAGTACTTCCACTCTTTTCTTTTATTTATTTTTTATTTATTTTATTTTTTTTTTGCCTGCCTCCCGAGTAGCACTAATAAAATAATCAAATTTATAATGTTTTTCTTAGATGCAGCCTTAGGAAAACGCTTTTCCAGTAATTAATTTTGAGTGGGTGTATGGCAAACTGCACTCACTTAACACCTTATAAGGAGGTAAAACCATACAACTATGTGAAAAAGACAATTATTCCTGAAAATACAAAAAAAAAAAAAAAAAAAAAAAAAAAAAAAAAAAAAAAAAAAAAAAAAAAAAAAAAAAAAAAAAAAAAAAAAAAAAAAAAAAAAAAAAAAAAAAAAAA
>KZ808180.1:193415-204777 GCA_000696205.2 Oncopeltus fasciatus | reverse complement strand
TATATATATATGCGCTTTAATGTCAATGAAAATGAAGAAACAAAGTTGTTACATACACATCTATAGAAACTTATATGAATTAATGATTGCGAACGTTAATGTGCGAAATCACGTTATGGTGCCTAAATTAGTTTAGAGGAATGTCTTTAATAGTAGAACACATATGTCCTACTAAAGAATTATTCACAAAAATTGAATTTGCTGATGGAGCGGACCTTTCTTTTTTACACCAAAATAACAGGGTTCGGTAATTCAATTGTAATATCGATAGCTTAATTAGAAAAATAGGGACTGAGATATTGGATTATTGGGGAAAAAAAAATAGGCAAACTACATTGAAAGCGGTATTGGAAAACCGTTAATATACTAGAGATATAAATTTAATATAAAAAAGTAACAGGTGAGGGGGTAATAGTACAAGTCTATTCACACGGAGACGAAAGCACGGTCACTTTTTCGTGAGAAGGCAGTAGCAAACGTCTGTTCAACACGGAGTCAGTAGCAAGAAAAATGTTAAAATGGCGCACAAGTGAATTACGGAAGTCCTTTACCCCGCACTCTAGCGGAATTCATTAACAAACTCACAAGTACACATTGATAAGCATAGATAGCGCAGGATAATTGCTTTAAAATGTTTTTAGGAACCTTTTTTTTCCTGTCTAAAATTAGAATGAAAATACTAAATAATTTTTCACCTTAATTTCTCCCTAAACCCGTATTCTCCTTCGACAAATTTAGTTTCTTTAACCAAATTAATAGCGGATGCTACTCATAGTTTATCAGTACGTCTAGCACTATTAATTGTTAAGTGGAGAGTAAGATTTATTGGTTCTCTTACTGCTGATAGATTTTTTATAAGGATGTTATTTATTTAATTAATTATTTTTATTTATTCATGAGCTTTTGTATAAAACTGACTTTATGAGTTATTCTTAGGCATTTATTAAAAAACAAAGATAATTAAGTGTATAAGGTGAGTTAAAAATTAAAAAAAAAACAGCTATTTTGTTAGTTTCGAACATGTTCCTCATTTCTTTTTAATTTTTAATTAATTTTCTGAATGAAATGATTTTTTTTTCCACATTTATTGAATCTATTAAGTATAAGCAGTCTTGTGTCACTAACATTTTGTAATAAATCTAACATACCAATATAAGCAGTTTTGTAGAAGAAATTGTTTCTTTATATATTTTAGTTAAAAGAGAAAATTAATGTTATTAATGTCATATTATAAACTGATACCAGAGAACAATGCAAACTAACTTATTCATATCATTATTTATATTAAACTTATATAAGAAAACTAATGTTATTAGGTGGTCCTAATGGAGAGTTGAGTTCAAGGGTCAATAGCCAGAATTGCGTTGAATATAGCAAAGGTAAAATAGTTTATTTATTTTATTATTGAACAATGAGTGCACATTATTTAAATCTTGTTCATGGATTTGTGTCTCCACCATCTTCTCCCCTAAAGGTGTGTACCTGGATATCTCCTAGCTCCGAATCAGTCTTTAAAAATAATTTTTGTTCTAAACAATCACACAAAATAATTCTTGCAGACCATAGAAGTTTTCATTATCTGTATACCGCTGCTCCAGCTGACTGAGTTTTCAGAATAAGTGAAAAACAGTGTCGAATTCGGCTGAAAAGAAGCAATCTAAGAAGTCCTGTAGGTATATAACCACCGTTACTTTATCCTTATCGAAGAAATTCATGACATGGAGTTTCTAATGCATTTATCAAATCAATTCATAAAAGTAACACCTTACTTTCTCATTTGTGATTCCTCAACTAGAAGAATTTGATTCTTGGCAAACTCAACATGGCATCCAGTTTTACAAATTTGATTCATTGGCAAAGTAACTTATAAACTTATATTCAATGGCTGAAATAGTCTCGGAAAGAATTTCGAGGAATATTTATTATGGCAGGTTATTCCCAAGGCCAACAGATAGTCCACAAATAATTTGAAAGCCATGAATAAGCTGATAGTGTCCTTGACATATGTCGCCCGAGAAGATTCGGCTAAATTTCAAAGTAAAATAGTTTAGCAATCATCTGCTCCTGTAATGGTTGAACCTCTTTGTATCTTTGGCGTTACTTATGAAATAAAACAGTTTTAACTGCAATAAAATATAGTTTCATTCTTCCTTTTTTACAACAATTTGCTACCAGTATTTACTATTGGTAAATCATATAGTAGAGACAAATTGATGAATCATGTAGTGAAGGCAAAATGTATGGGTGGTGTATATTGAATTTCACCTACTTGGTGATGGTTTTAATTTGTGCAGGTACTTTCCCTTGCATTCTTTTGGGATCCCAAGGTCCTTGGGCCTGCAAAACTGGTCAAACCCTCAATATACAATTCATTTTCTTTTTATTTAACCCATTAACAATAGGTATCTAAACTAGTCTCAAAACTCGACTCTTTGAACTTCTTTAATGTTAAACTATGAAAAGTAACAATAAGTCTGCTTGTAATAAAATAAAAAGTTATTTTGAAAAGATAAAGGGGGTTCTTCGAGCCATTTGGTCTTGTGCCACTATTCCTGGCAAGGTTTCTCAGTGTTCTTTTTACTTCTCATTCCCTCTTGTCTCGTGTGGTCTCATGCCCCATGTTCCATCCAATTGGTTTCGTTTCCACTAATTGTATCGGGTCACATTTGTGATCCATGTGGCATAGACGCTAATAATAATTATATATCAATAGAGGCGAAAATTTTTCTCCTTGTCTCATTCCTAATCCTATCATTAAACTTTTCTTAGGAAGATTTTTCAGTATCATATAACACTACTTTACAAACTCACAGCTTATGCTGGGCAGAGTATAGTTTGAGCTTTTTCTCGTCTCTCTTTGTAATAACAAAAAAAAACAGATCTGCGGCAGTCGGGATCGGCCTCAGTGATTCTGGTCGAGATTTCTGAGTCTATTTTACAATCAAAACAATTTGTGATTTGAAGGATTTTACTTTTTACGGGAAGGACAATTTCCAATAGCTGTATTTTCCTCGTTCCACATCAAATCCGGCCCAGAGCAAGCTTTTATTAATAAATCATAGCTGTCCTAATTGGTAAGTAATACAGGCGGGTTTTCGAACCTGAAACTTTAGTTTAGGCGGGGGGTACAATTCTTGATGTCGAGATGTGACATACCTTTTATTTAGGCTCTGATTCCTTTGACTATGTATCATTAAGGAGCTGCAAAAATCGGAGAAATCAATGCTTAAATTTGTTCAGATGAATAGAAACCTTCCTAAAATGTAACAGAATGATACTCTAGTACAGTTCAATAAAGAATAGCATAAAAGGAAGCAAATCGTAATGGATTATTATAATCAACAATATATTTACACTAATAATTTATTTCAATAAAAAATGGACAGCTATATCTTAAAAATGAACATACAAACTGCTAAGGAAAATCATAAATAGAAAACAAATACTTGCTGAAGTCATTTGTTTAGTATTTAGCAGTAGTAAGGAGTATTTAAAAGACAGAAGGTTTTATTGACCAGTAAGCAATCGAGCTGTATCCTTATATGTAAATGAACTCATCTATATAAGAATCTTCTACTCTCTTTCAGATAATAATATCTCACAATTCTTATCCTTCTGCTTCTGTTAGGTCAGTTATATCCTGAAAGCAGGATTCTAACTAAATCCTGTCTTCAGATTGAGGAACGGTAAGTAGGCATTTTTGCGATAAATCCAGCACACTGTAACCAATTTTGGAGGTAAAAATCTAAGCTTTGAGTTGAAGGATTGGTCAAAAACACCAATTGGTGCAGATTAATACCTTCCTCCGAAATAGGCTTTAAGAAATTTATCAAAATAATTTTAATTAAAATATACAAAAATAAATTGAATATAAAAATATTTCAGAGTAACTGAAATTATATTTGCTGCTTATATAACTTTCAGGTGGGGCGTACTCGATAAACTCTTGCTACAAACCTTTCTCTGGTACTCAAACCTGCTTCAGCTACAATCCTAGTACTGGCTGGTCAGGATCTCCAACCCCCATCAACGCCCATGCCTGGGATATGTCCTACAACGGGGATCGATTCGGTTTCAGGCCATGCCAGCCTGCCGGCCGATATACTGCCCACATATATACCCGTGAGTAACAAACAAGTACGTCTAGAAAGTTTTGTAGTTTGTGAAAAAGAAAGGAAAAAGTTATTAATGCTAGAGGAGAAAATTTTACCTTAATTTAACTTTATTGGGATATTGTCCAAAAAGCTTGACCACATTTATTATAATAAAGAATGGGTAGGTATTATACATACAAACTATTTCTAGTAAACATATAAGCTTCTGTTCATACTTTTGCTCTATTAATTTTTAAGGACAGAGATCTATCTTCCATTATATGTTTTATTTTGAGAAAGTTATTTAAAACACCTTTTATTGTTAAATTTTCATTTAATTTAAAAATTTAAATTTTTAATTTGCAGCCAATGTGCTATATTTTGTGTGTTTTGTTAAATAAATTGTAACATTTCACCGAAATAATATGTTATGGTGGTCTTAAAAGGAGAATAATTAAAAGATAATGTATGAAGGATTAAAAAAATTTAATTTAGTTGAGAAACATTTTGGGTAAACTGGGGATATATTATAATGAAGAATATAATTTTTTCAAGTTCAAAACTCCAGGGATCTCAGAATTTCTTTACTTGTAAAAGCTTTACTTCTTTACTTGCACTTTCATATCAAAGATGTCATTCATAAGCTCTGAAGATTATAGATATAGGAAGATCAAAGCTCCAATTGAACATTGACCAACTTTAATTATACAAAGCTTGGGGTTTTCTAATTGTAGAAATCCTACTGGTAATTGGGGAAGCTTGTTTAACACCACTCGAATCAAAGTTTTTTTTTTTTTTTTTTTGATCCATTTAATCGCCTGTCTTCCCATTCTCTGCCCTTGACAGGTAACTTGCAATACGACCCTTGGGCGACTTCAGCACCAGTGGTCCATTGCGTGGAGACCTCCAGCATACGGACAGAGGTAATAACATGTCGTTATCTAGCTATACATGGTGCTTCCCCGATATTGCTCAACACACATTTTTGTGCCGATTTTAGGGGGCGGGCTGGTGGCTGGAGAGGAAGTCACCTCTTAAGTGTCCAGTGACGATCAATCAGGCCGAGCTTTCTTCCCCGGCCGAATGGAGCTGGAATTCAGGAGCAGGGCGCTGGATAGTCCACTACGCTTGGAACAAAAGTAACATTGAAGTGTGTTTCATTATAGAAATATGTTGAAGACAACCTTGAAAGCAATTATGTTTTAGAAGGCAGAAAGAGAATCCCTAAATTTCTTGTACCACTTTGTACGTGGCCAAAAGTGTGGTAATTGAGAAACTAAATATCTAATTAACATAAAATTGTAATACTTTGAAGTTGCAGATTGACTTCTAAATTATTATACTTTTTCCTTAAAGTCTGTGATTTGGTGGTTGTGAGATTATACCAACACATGAAGATAGCTGTGTTTGTTTAAACACAAAGAAATATGCTAAGTCAACATACCGTCGTATGATAAAGAGATATATTAGTTTCGCTTAAGTAGATACTTAGAGTTCCAGGGGCGCCAGGTTAGCTCGCGAGATCCGTTCGGGTCTCGCAATCCTGACTCTACGGGTTCTAATACCGCTCTGGGCAAGCTTTTATTCATTATTAAAGGCTTGTCCTGAGCCATGGATATGTACAGAATGGAATGGAAATGTATAGAACCTGCAGATGATTACTTTATGTGGTTGGTTATAAAATGTATATAAATGGCTGAAAGGGAGATGGAGGTTCGAAAGGAATTTAGCTATTTGTAGATTGCCGGAGAGGAAAAATGAGACCTTCAACATTGGTACATTGAAGCATATTTCGAAAAATTTCTAGAATTTTTTTACTCATAATACTTAAGGGAAGTTAAACTTATGATCTATACAATATATATATATGTGTGTGAGAAATATACGTAAGCAGTAATTTTTTAGATAATAAAAAAAAACCTCCCATAATACAAAAGCAAGTCTCTCACATTTTTTACTGCTCAATGAATTTCTTCTTTTTGTTGAATGAACTTTTTCCCTCTTATAAATTAATTTTTTTTTGTATGGGGTTTTTCATAGTTCTTTTTGATTAATTTAAAATTTCGTTAACCGAATTTTTTCATCGGCTATTGCTGAGGCAAATCTACTCAAACTCTAGAATTTCATGAAAGAGTTATTCAACGTTTGCTTATCGTATATACCTCTGCACGTTAATAAAATAGAGACTACGTTTGGTACGCTCCAAAAATCAACCTACATCTTACATTGGTTCAAAAATCTATGCTTCAATAGTAGTCATTAAATTGCAACTTTCCTTCGATAGTTTTAAAGTATTTATGGTGATTCAAAAACGGATAATTACACTTCCCTACTTGTACAAAGCTAACTAAATACGTCCATTTTTAAAATAATTAAGTAATTATAAAATAACTCAAAATGCTCTGAAAGTAAAACTATTAAAAGAAATATGGTTGAAATGGACTATATATTCCGGTATTCCTATTTGAAATCGATGAGAACGTTGAGATTAAATATGTATTAGTATTTGAATTAAGAAGCTGTTTGGCATGAATGAAACAAAAACACTTATATTTTATTCTTAAATGATTTTAGTTGGGGTTCAGTCAAGGTAGATCCAAAATACACAAATTTAAAAAATGTATGTTTTAATAAAGGATTATCTGCCGACGTTTCGGCTTACATTGTAAGCCATCTTCAGGGCTATCATGAAGATGAGAGAGAACGTCCTGTCCCTAATTTCAAATTTCCATGACTGAATCTACCTTGACCTTTGGATCTACCTTGACCGAACCCCAACTAAAATCATCTAAGAATAATATCTACGGTCAAAAAAACTCTCCTTTTGAACTTATATTTTATATTTTACCTGTCATAGAATCAATCAGTCGCTATCTATAGTAAACACTGCATTGTCTGACTTTTATTAAACGGACGTATATCTCTTGTGAACTTCTTTGAGGGCCTTCTGGGCCAAACCTTCGCCCTTTTGTTGACCTATGTCATATGGTGTCATGTCTCCAATCATATGTTGCAGAGCAGTCAAACTGCACAGTCTCCCTGGTGACAGGAGATCAAACGGCACGACTGATGCAGTGGCAATACCTGAAGCCACAACTGCTTCTCATCTACTCGGGGTCTCCTGTGAGGGTGACCAAGGACGCAGGCTGGACTCTCATGGTGGTCGATGGAGAGACTTGGGGCTTCCAGCCCAAGGAAGATGGCACCTGGCTCTTCCCTGTGAACTCACGTAAGCTCATTATTTATTAGCAAATTCCCAAGGAAATATATATATATATATCTCTCTTTATTGGTTAACAATTANGCTTACCAGAACTAGTTTTGGAACGTATAACTCTTCGTATAGCTCTAAGCACTGTATAATAATTCTTGATTGTATATTCCCTAAAAAAGGGGATGACACCCTTAATACAAAACTCTGGGACAGACATCCAGCAGCTGACTACCTTTTGTAACAGTTCTACCAGTGATATACTTACACGAACAAGAATGGAGGTCAGTTATAGCAGGCACGCGGAAGATAAAATACATTTTAGTTTTAGCACCGGACTTCTGCAACAAGAGATCACATATCGTGGCGGTTAAACAAATGTATGTATATATATAATATAAAATGTATATATGGAAAATTGAACTCTCGCGGCTGCGATATATAGTAGTCAAGAACAGGTGGGATAGAGAGTGCAGTATACACATAAAAAGAAAAAAATCACAAGGAGTAAAATTTTCGATATGTTGCTAATAAATGAAAAATGAAATAAAACTTCTTTATAAATATTTAATTTGGTTGTGGTATTTTATCCCATGTAAATTTCAAACAATTAATGAGAGGGAACAGAATATAAAAAAATATTTATATTCTGTTCCCTCTCATTAATTGTTTGAAATAAAACTTCATTCGCATTAAGCAAATTCGGAACAATAAGAGTGGGGGTTACCTGCAAAGAGCTTTGTAGTATTAAATTGGAAAAAATTAATTTGCTGGTGAGTATTAAGTGATCCATAAGGAATATAAGAAATGTATATGGCTATTCACATTATCTTAATGGTTTCACTGGCCAGTGTGAAATGGAAATACACTCATATTTTCCTCATTTCTTCGTGTTTCCTACTTCCATGTCCGGAGAGGGCTACTTGTTTCCGATTCTACCATAATATATGTTAATACATATATACAACAACTTGAAAGAAGACAAGAATATGACTGGTAGGCCAAAGGGCAGATGGTTGATGGGGCTCACTACAGATAGCACCACTCTCCAGGGTTAACCTGCAGCTGTGCTTATGGTGGGAAATTTAAAAACTTCCCTGAACATCCGAATTTCAATATAAAGACTTAAAAAACAACACTTGGTCAGAGACATACACATGCATGTATATATATTAACAGTAGAATTTTTTTGTTGGGGTTCAATCAAGGTTAATCAATTCAAAAAATGTGTATTTTTAATTATCTGCCGACGTTTCGGCTTACATTGTAAGCCATCTTCAGGGCTATCATGTTCATTACTCAGTCACGAACATGTGAGCCAGGCTTGAGTTTCTTCAATAAGTTTAAATTATTTGGTTAACTATATGGTTCACAATTATAGATAATTTACAAATAGTAAGATACAATTACATTTTCAGATAAAAGTTTTTACATTTGTAAATAACTTTGTCGGTGAGTTCTGTAAGGACAACGAAGGTTATCTTCTAACAGTGATATTTATGAATTCTTAATAAGGCTTGCAAGAAAGGGTTATTCAAAACAAGCCGGACATTTACAATAGACCGACGAGGCTGCTTGTTCTGGGCCTACATAAATAAAAGTANTATATATATATATATGTTAACATTTTTGGTAAGTATTAGAGAAAGCAGAAAAAGTATAATTTACAAATATCTCTCATGAGAAATATCTCAGTACTTCGTTCCTTCGGAATTCGCTAAAATGTGTGCAGGTGATACCCATAGGTATAGTGCATACTTATGTTTACGTGTATGTAATATACAAACATTTGCTTTATGTGAAAGTACGCAACATATTCCATTATTAATTGTTGAACTCTATGAGGAACATTGAGGATTGCTCTGAGCGATTCTCGGACCCCTCGTGTCCATTGTACGCTCAAAGAGAATTGATAACGCTAGAGCGAGCCTGATTTAAATTTATGTCCGAGCATGCCTCTGCGGGTCATGTATCTCTTGTGTGCCCCCCCTTTGACTCCCTTTTCAGCTCACATCTCGTCCCAGTTGGCGGGGTAATGTACGTGGCTGGAGTAACTTCTTTCTGTGCCACTCATAAAACTTTAGTAATCATTTTATTTTGGGCCATTCATCTCAGACGATGATGATGATGATGAGGGCGGTATGGTGAACGATTATGAATGATAATCCGTAATATAGTGTGTAATAATCGAGAAACATTTTAAATTCCACCGATTCCAAAATTCTTAAATAGAGTGTAGATGGTTATGAAGGTATACTACTACTTATAAGAACACTCAACAGACTATACTCTGTTAGACTTTTCTTAATGAAATTTTTAATAATAATAACTTTTGGTGGGATAAAAAGTTGGACATTTTTCGGGCAAATTTTGTACTGCTGCTCCAACTCCAAGTCCGTGATGCAGGAACTGTGTAATCTAAGCATATCTACCATGCTTTATGAAATAAAGGGAACAGCCAGACTTAAAATTACCTTCTTTAATTTTTTTTACTTAATTTGCATTTTTCAATCATTATTTTTTCATATAATTTTGAATTTTTTCTAAAAATGTTTTGCAATATATGAATAATGATAAATTTTATGGAATATGAATTACTATTTATTCTACAAATTTGTCCATTACTCCACCTAAATACAATTTCTTTATTTGATCTCTCTAATTAATGCAGAACAAAGGGGACATAAATACAAATCTCTCTCTCTCTCTCTCTCTCTCACTCTCTCTCACTCTCTCTCACTCTCCCTCTCCCTCTCCCTCACCCTCTCTCTCTCTCTCTCTCTCTCTCTTTAATTCTGGAACAGTATTATAATTAAAACCAAAGGAAAAAAAATAGATCGTAAAATATTGAATTTAAAAAAAACCAGTATATGTCTGAAAAAAAGTGCCAGAAATAGCGTTTTAGGAGGTTGTTGGAAGAGCATAAGGGAAAAAAAAAGCAAGATTCAAACCTAACCTAAAAGCCATAAAAATAGGAACTATCCATAGAGCAGAGAAGACTGTGTTTAATATCTGACACATGTAATAATGTAATCATGAATTTCGTTATACCGAATTGCTTTATTTAATTTCGATTAGTTTTGAATTGTAAATTAAGAACATTTTCATTTTTAATTTTTCGATGTTTATGCTAGAAAACTATTGCGTTGGTTTTAAGTTTATCGATTTCGATCGATTTATAACGATGATTGTTCAACTGATGCAAAAATATTTACGCAAATATAGAGATGTAAGTAATTATATTTTATTCTATTCCTATTTAACTAAAACTTATCTTTATTTTTTACATTTGCAGGGAATGTGATAATACGGCCTTTTGAACGTGCGCATGGTTCCTTCAATTTACAACAATGATACAATTCACCATCCTGTTGAATGGCTAACAAACATTTAAATAGTATAATTAGACTTAATTAAGAATCTTAAGCTTTCATCTGCTTGTTATTTGTTGCTACCTATATAAATTAATTAATCATAATAAAAATATATTAATTCAATAATTAACTAATCTCAAAAGCAACAGAAAATAATACATAAAGTGAAAAAAAATTAATTATGGTTCTCGTTGTTTTAATTAATTAATTATGGTTAAAATTTAATTAATTTCAAATAATAAAATTTAATCAATTAATGAGAGGGAATGGAATAAAAAAATCTATCTGTCCCAGCCAGGAATCGAACCTGTCCCTCAAAGGTACGCCACTTACATCATAAACAGACATTTTATTTAGGACTTACCATACTCCTGCGAGATAGGACACAGGTGCATGTCCTGGTAGTGATAGTACTCGTAGTAGAGGTCGCCGGGGGTACCGGCAGTCATCGTGTCCACCATGCTACTCTAGCCCTGCATTGCTGACAGCACCAACTTACCTAAAAAAAATAGACGAAAAATAAATATTTATGTTTGATGAACGGGCTCAGAATTCTTAGGGTAACAAATTGAATAGTTTTTATGTTTTATACATCATGTTCATGTAGGCTTCCACGAGCTCCAGAAATCTATGTAAATTCTTATTAAGTTTTTGTCAGTGTCGAAAAGTCTATTTTTGCTGAG
>KZ808180.1:154251-167078 GCA_000696205.2 Oncopeltus fasciatus | reverse complement strand
ATAAAAGAAGTCAAGCCATCTATTCTCATTGGTGAGCTTTTGTTATTTTAAGTCCCTCTAACTGAGATGACTTTATCAATAAATTGTGTGAGACCAAAGCATTAACTTTAGGGATTCTTCTTCTAATATGTTATTGCTCATATTTCTTTACTTAATTTATTCGGTCAGATAGTTTATAAGTTTGTGGTGTTGTAAAGAAGTATCTGTTCAGTGATAGTGTACAGTCTGCATCCCATGCTTTTGGCTGGCAAATTACATAATTCACTTTACAAATTTTTGAAATCTATACTAAGAAATTTTTGGCTTGGAGGGATAAGAGTCTATGGAGAGCAATTTTTTACAATGTTGATTGGTGGTAAGGGAGAACAAGCTAAAATTCTGTCATAGCAAAAAATTTTTTATTAATAGTAATTGTAGTTTTAGGTTATTACAATTATTTAATTCTTATTTCTTATATTATTGGATAAATGTTTTAGTATATGTATTTTGCAACATCGAATTTCAAACAGACAAAGGTCATTTTATTAACATTGTGGAACATAGCTATTTAAGTAGTATTATTCCCAATAAAATATCAAACAAAGATAAAAATAACCCTCCCCCCCCCAAAAAAAAAATACTGAAATTGTAAAAGATAAAACTTAAAAATAATAGAAATTAATATTAATAGTGAACTGCAAATTCACTGCTGATAACAGTGAGATATTCTCCCATTCATTTGCCTGCCTGCTGTCTTTCTCTACCTCCAGGTAATCCCTTCACTTGTGATGACAGTAAATATTGACAATCAATCCTGAGCTAATACTCATTCTAGGAGAACTTAACACTAAATTTTCTAGACATGACTAATTTGGTGGTGCTAAATGATCAGAGACCCACTCACCATTACATGAGAGTCAGATCTATGTCAGCCATAAACTTTTCAATATTATCTTTGAATATCTCTTCAAAAAATTTGGTTGAAATTTGGTTGATGATTCATACAGTCATATATCATAAATTTTCCAATACTGTTACAATTTCTTAATAGGAATAAACCAAACCAAAGTCCTCCAGATTGGAAACTTTCTAAAGGAGGCCAAGTAACAAGTTATCTACTCAGATTTAATTGACATAAGCTCTAATGGTATAAATAAAATTATAAATGATTTTAGTTATCAAGTAATAAAATCATCCAAAGATTCTATTCCCTTAGAAATAAAAACAATATCCTTTTAAATCTGTAGTCGTCACGGGCTTGTGATATTTAGATAAATAATGGAGAATATTAAAAAGCACATATAAATGCTAATTTTTTTTTAAACATCTCTTTCTGGCAAAGATTCTTATCTAAATTAATTATGAAATGTTTTCTAAAGATATTTATTCGGCTGTTAGAAGTATCATAAGTAATCAATAAGCCCCTATCTCTTCATTCATCAGGGTATGGTTGCATACTCAAAATCAATTGCTAATTTCTTCACGAAATATTTTTATTCATAGTGGCTTTGAATTACACAAAAATACTGGCCTGGTCCTGATGATATATAGATCTAAAATTTAAGCCTGTTGGCAAAAATATTATTTTAGATAAAATATTCAAATTGGATGACTTTCCTTCCACATTTAAGCACTAGATTAACATTCTTATGTCTAAAAAAAATGAACTGTAGGATAAAGTATATAGCTATAAACTAACAGTTCGAAGAAATAAATATCTCTAACCAAATTGATTGGTTACTTTAGCAGAATAGCAAAGTGGATTTAGAAAAAGGCAAAGTACCCATGATAACTTAGTACAGCTCAAAAACCGCGGTTATAGTAGCTTTTAGAAAAATAAATAAAGTTTTAGAAGTCGCCTTGGATATTGAATGAGCATTTGATTGAGCAGGGAGACACATTCTAGATACCTTAAAGAGTTTTTGGAATTGCCAAACTGCTCTGCAATTTTAAATAAATTTACTCTAATATAGAACATTTAAAATTAAGGCCAGAGAAGAATTTCATAAAGAAAGAGAGCAGCCAGGCGATGTCAGGGTGTAGATTGGATGTTGTGGTTCTGATCATCTTCTGGGCTTGAACTTGACTCTACAAATTATAAATCAGGCCTTTCGGTTTTATATAAACTGTCAGAATTTAAAATTATTATTTCTATAAGTAATCTTATTGCACAATAAGAATGCAAGTTAATTAGTAAAGGTGTATGTAAATGTTCATGACAATAAATAATCAGATTAATAAAAAACAGATTTTAAAGATCATAGTTTCTCATTCATTTTTTTTTGTTTCAATAAAAATACTAGAATTAAATGATTATTAATGAATAAAGTTTGCCTTTTGATTGGGAGTACCTATTATTCCTATGCCCATAAATGTAATGCCTATTATTTATACTTGAGACAATATTGAGACCCTTTGGGTTGCAATGCCTATTTAAGGGAAAAAAATAGAAAATAATAAAATAATATAAAAGGATATATTATGATGCTTTAATGAAAAGCATTAATCCTTTAACAATTAGATTTTGCCAAGCTGGCAATTGTTATTAGTCACTGGAGGCTGTGCTGGTTTATAAAGATTCCTTCCTAAAATTGGCATTGAGTTCTACATGAATAGGTTTTGAATAATTTTTTATTGGTTAGTTAATAAAGAGAAAGGAATAAACATTATTTATTTTTTGAAGTTGAGCCTTCTGAATGCCCAACTGGGTATCAATATAAAAGCTTTTATAAAAACCTCCTAATCACTATTATTTTCTATATTTAATGGACAGTTAAGTGCAGCATTCCATTCTTTAAATGTTTCAAGTGAGTTTTTAATGAAGCATTAATTTTGGGAAAAGATGAAATATTTTTTAATGTGCTTACTGTATTATCTTTTATAAATGCTGTGAAAAAAAATTTTTTTTTTCAAAGCTTACTTGCTATAATTGATTTTTGCTTGGGGATTAAGTCATATTTTAATAACCATTATTTTCCAGGACACAAAGCTCTTTTTGCCAAGGATCACCCACCTGTAAAGAGTCTTATTGAAGTAATAAAAGAAGTCAAGCCATCTATTCTCATTGGTGAGCTTTTGTTATTTTAAGTCCCTCTAACTGAGATGACTCCATCAATAAATTGTGTGAGACCAAAGCATTAACTTTAGGGATTCTTCTTCTAATATGTTATTGCTCATATTATTCTTTCTCAATTCTTTCTTTACTTAATTTATTCGGTCAGATAGTTTATAAGTTTGTGGTGTTGTAAAGAAGTGTCTGTTCAGTGATAGTGTACAGTCTGCATCCCATGCTTTTGGCTGGCAAATTACATAATTCACTTTACAAATTTTTGAAATCTATACTAAGAAATTTTTGGCTTGGAGGGATAAGAGTCTATGGAGAGCAATTTTTTACAATGTTGATTGGTGGTAAGGGAGAACAAGCTAAAATTCTGTCATAGCAAAAAATTTTTTATTAATAGTAATTGTAGTTTTAGGTTATTACAATTATTTAATTCTTATTTCTTATATTATTGGATAAATGTTTTAGTATATTTTACCTTAAAAAAAGAAAAAAAAAAAAGAAGTATGTTCACTATTCAAGCAACCAAAACCTGCTATATCTTTGGCGGCTTCTTCTACTTTAGAATATCTATTCTTTCTCAGCACACTGTACTCCAATAGTATACTATTACTGGATCTCCCTGCTCTCTTTTATCCGCCATTCCTGGCGGTTGAAGAGGAGGAGAAAATCCGAATTTTTTTATATTTTTTTTTTATAGGCGAGTACTCTTCCCTTCACGCTGAAAAGAAAGGTGAAGAATGAAATTAATAATATTATCGAATTTGAAATAATAGATAAGGTCAAATTTAGTAGAGATCCTCTTCAGTGGTCGTTCACAAGATCAATGTAAAACTAGGGATTTATATTTATTCCATAATTTTAAATAAGGTAGTGCGAGACGATCCCTAGACAATCCCCACACTGTTAGTTGGAGGTATCTATCGGCAAGGTCTACATTAAATATATTGTTGACCTTAGCGTTCGAAACCTCAAATAAATTACATCAACTTAAATTTAGCTGGTGTAATTTTATTTCATTAATTTACTTGTATGTTTTCTTTGTAGGGAGCTGACTGTGATGGGATGGTTAGCTGATCGCTNAGAATACTACTTTTTTCCCAGAATTAGTATTATAATGTTTTATGAAAAGAATAATGAGAGAAAACTAAATAATTTTTGACTCAAGAACTAATTGATCAAAAAATTATTTAATGATTAAGTTTCAATAATTGTCTTTAAATTATTTTATTAATTACTTAAGTTCAATAAGTCTGTTGAATGTGGTTTTCAGTGTGTAGCAGATCATGTTACTGAAACAGATCTAGAAAAAGGCAGCCTCTATCCTCCTTTGAGCAAAATCAAAGAGTGCTCTGTTGACATCGCTGTTCAAATTGCTCAATATGCCTATAACAAAGGTTAGTTTCATGTATTTATGTCATTTAATATATGTATTCTAATTTCATGGCTTCTAGAGGGATTTACATGGTTTCAGAGATGCATTTCTTTTCACTCATATTCAGGTATTATATTAATATTATATTAGCTATATTATTTATAATTATATTACATTATTGATAACTACATTCATGGAATATTTTATGGACTTCAAATTAGATTGTGAAATTAGACTTGAAAATGGTCTACTTATGAACTTCCTTGGGTCCTAATTCCTGCTGCATACATCAAAGGTCTCCAAACCATTTCAGCTACCTCTTTTTAACCATTTTCCTTTCGGGTGAAATTTCCAGAGAAAATATCTTTGAAGTTAAAGATAATAATTATTTGGAATTTGATGCACATTGAGGTTAAATTATTAAAACTGTTATAATTATCTTTATCAATTTAATGATAATATGAATCCTATGTGGATTCCTATTATCATTAAATTGATGATAATTTTTGGACCCATTGATAAACTATTGTGGCTCAATGTGTTATCAATGGGTCCAAAAGCCAAATTTTGAAAATTGTACTTTAAAGAGAATTTAATACATTTCTATCATTTGTTTAATATTCTACAATTTTTTTATAATGAACAATAAAATCAAAAAATGCTTTGACATCAACAATTTTAAAATATTCTCCATTTAAGCTTAATTTTTTAAACTGTCTGGTGAGGTTTTAAACTGATTTATGGCATGCAGTAGTTTTTGAATTTGAATGTGCTCTTTAAAATAATTGGCACTGTTCTAAAAAAGGTATTTTTAATTTCTATCTATAAACAACTATTTATAAATGTTTTAAGTTTCTATCTATAAACTACTATTTATTTAATTATTAAACATTGCTGTATAGGGCCGATGTATATTCTCTTCTGGCTCCCCCTTTGGACCTGTCACTTATGATGGAAAGACCTACTCCCCAGGCCAAGGCAACAATGCCTACATATTCCCTGGTGTAGCTCTGGGTGTGATTGTTACTGGGATCCACCATATTTCTGATGAAATCTTCCTCCTGGCTGCTCAGGTAAATAAACCATATGAATGCTATTCTGTTTAATAAGTTATGTTTTGACTTAACAAGTCTTTAAACATAATAATAAATTGCACAAGTTGTTAAAATGCATAAAAACATGAAGAAATGCATTAGTAAAGTTTAATACATAAACTTGGGACTGTAAGTTCATTACTCTATTTTCAGTAATAATTTTCATTATTGTACCTTCTATTATCCGTCTTCATTGGTTTTGGGAGATGGCGTACAGAAACCAATGAAGACGGAGAATATAAGGTATGAGAATTATTGTTTATTGTTACAACTTATGATAAAATGTGGTAATAAACATTAATGGCATAATTGGTCAAACATTATATCAGGGGTACCATCTTAGCTGAGGAGATGCATTAAGGACTACTAAGTCATAGCTGGAATTCTAGTGGGTAATCTTCTTCGAGAAATAAAAGCTTGGTTAGTGCCATGGGTGTTAATAATATATATATATACAGCAATACACCACTGTTTCATCAAAAGTATAAAACCCACATACTATATTATAACAATCTACTTAATATACATTTGAATATGTTACACAATATATTGTGATTATTTATTTAAAAAATATTTGAGGTGAAGTGAGGTAATGAAAAATGAGTGATTTGAAGATTATAAGATGCTAAGAATGCTTGATAAGTATTGGGAGGAAAAGAAAATTTGTGGAAAGGGGAGAGAAGTTTGAGGCACTTATATAGGAGAATCTGTCGTGTAGTCACTTAAAGATGAAAAAGGCATTTTTAGTGTTAGAAAAGCTAACTAAAGAGATTAGGGAAATATAAGGTTCCCAGGAATGATATGTGTTAATTGATATGTAAGTCTTTTGGATTATGGGAGTTTGATTTCTGTAATCATAGAAAAAAAGATTGGTAGGTAACTCCCATTCCTGTTTTATATATCTAAGGAGGTCACACTTTAACAAGGAGAGTTAGGAGATGGCTTTTGTTATTACAAACTCCTTGGTGTTTTGCAATTTTTATGCCCTGAGATGATGAAGACCAAAGAAATTGTAACTTATTTTTATGGCCCAACTTTATTTGCTATTGCAGTTATCCTAAAATAGGGCAGGTAGCTCATAGAGAGCTGGAGTGGAGTAAGATTTCGTGGAATCAACGGCATAGAGATGTTAAGAATAATATTTTATACATTTGGGGAGGTTATTTATGTAGGAAAAGCACAGGAAAGGGGTTATATTTTAGCTTTGAGGTACTCCAGAGTATGTATGAAGAAGAAATGAATGTGCTTTGTTACAAACAAAGACTTTTTTAAAAAATAATTAGGCAGAATGAAAGGAGCAAGAATTAAACTTTATGAAATTAGGGAAAAAGGAGTAATTAATGGTTTCAATGACTGAAAAAATATGATCTTGATTTTGAAGTAAAACAAAGAACTGAGATCATATTGACTAGGACAATTAAGGTGGGAAAGCCATTGAAGAGTTTGGAATGTTTCTAAACTCCAAAGCCAAGGGAGAAGATGAGAACATTAGGGGTGTACTGATGTTTAGCTTTCAGAATCACAGTATTTATAAATAGAACTTTAGAATGACTATTCTATCAACGGAGCATGCATGCAGCCTTCCACTTCTTCTGGTCTGATACCTCTGAGCTCAGTCAGGGAATAGAAGGACGACAAACAGTTCAGGTTTTTAAGGGAGTGGAGAAAGAGATTAGATAGATATAAAGAGATGTAACATAATGTTGACCATAGCATTGATCAAGGAAAAAGTTATTGAACTTCCTAATCATTTAGAAAAAAAATAGTTTCATTGGACAGGGTATCTAAAGTTTCAATGGGGCATTATTTCAAGAATTAAAGGTGGAGTTCTTACATCGCATGATATTTGACTCAAATCATAGGAAGATTAATTTACAATTCATGGGAGAGAAAAGAAGTATGAAATAAAGCTCAGACAGATTCATAATTATTAGAGGTGGCATGGAAAGAGGTACAATGTTATTGACAGTGCACTTAAGATGACTTAACTTACTTCTTCTCCCCCCCTTGTAAGTTTAACTCATGTCCTCACTGCCAAGATTGGATAGTTTCATTGTCTCAGCAGCCCAGGGGTATCTCTCATAAGAGTTCAGCTAAAAGCGAGTAAATCAACTGATTACTAAAAAAATACATAGAAAAAATAGTACCAAATGATTGCCTTAAAAAGAGGAGAGGCTGCTGAACCTCTGTTCTTTTTGTCTCTGTAACATCTGGATAGATTTGGAAAAAAATTTTTTTTTTTAATTTCGTATCAAAGTAAATAGCTTGATAACCTTAGCGGGCAGCATCAGTGAGCATCTTCTCTTAGTAGGAATAAAATATTAAGTTGTTCCTTGTCCACATATGCAGTGCCTATACAAATCATCGGCTCCAGATGAATGCAATCCAAAGTTACCGTATTAAAAGTTATTAAAAAGTTCTAGAAAGATTTGCAATAGCAATGGACCTAATTTAATTTCGATTATTGTTAAATTACGGTGACTATCAGGATGAATAATCTGTCAGGAGGAGCTTCGCTTATGGCATATAAATCCGTTTAACAGATTTCCTATGATTTATCAAGTTAGATGTAAATAAAAATTAACTGAAAAAATTGAACTTAATAACAGATAAAAATGAAGGGAAATGTGGTTATTTCTCTAATCCTGACTCTAGACCGAGCAAACTAGTCCAAAGTTTGGAGCACTAAAGCCTTTTAGATATACTCATAAGCACTTATATTATATTTAGAAAGTATTACAGGAAATAAATCTTAGAAAATTATATTTTACTCTTATTGCCTAGTCATATTGCCCTCACCGGCTTTTATGATCACTTAAAAGTCTTTACTCTTATCTATTATCAACTTTAATGAAGCATAGGAATTTGCTTAGTTTAGGCTGCACCTGCGGTTGTTAGGACTGTTTTATTTTAGTTTCCTCCCTCTACTCCCTTTCATTCGTCCTCCTTTTTGGCCAATATCAACCATTAACAAATTCATCCAGCAGTTTTGGGAGAGAAACTTATGTGCCGAATTTAATTTATTTGTTTATTAAAGCTCAAAGCATGTATGATTTTTACAATAATTAATTTTATTCAGTACATAAGTTTCTCTCCCAAAACTGCTGGATGAATTTGTTGTGTGTGTGTGTATATATATAAGAAACACTCGCGGCTGCGATATATATATAATACATAAGAACAGGTGGGAGAAAAAGTGTAGTAATACACAAAAAGAAAAAAATACAAGGAGTAAATTTTTTGTGAGTTCACTACACTCATTCTTCCACCGAATGTGATCTCTCTGTTTTTGCTAAATCTCTTTCTTATTTCTACTATTAACTGCTTTTCAGCTCCTATTAACAATAATTTTTGGCAATTTTTCTCCATTTATTTTACATAATTAGTAAATTAAAACANATATATATTTGTATGTTCACACTTTTGAACAGACCTTGTAATTTTCAAGATTTTAGAATCGGCTGGAAAGGAAGAAATTTATCAAAATTTCTACGCGAATAGCTACATTTTCTGGAAAGGGATTTGCCAAAATACTTTTCTCTAATCCTATTAATTCACCCATCTATCCAATAACCGATGTATTAATTAGTAAATTGTTTATAAAAGTCATTTAAACTGGAATATGTATGACCCGGAACTGGTTCTTTATGAATGCATAAGGAACTGACAATATAAAAGGTGCTGCTATCTGAAGTAGTGAAAGTGACCTTCTCAATCACTTCCTTATGTAACTGTTCTCCAGCACTTTGAGAGGAAAGCCACTGCTGCTTGAGTCGACATGCGAGCTCCCGCGAAACTTCTCATCGCTCTCCTGCTCGTCGCTCATCACTGTCGAGGTAAGACATTTGATTACAATTCATCACTGTTCCTGGAGAAAAATCACTGTTTTGCTTTTTTAATCTCTTTGTAAAAAAGAAAGAAAGCCTTTATCTGTCAAATTATCAACCTAAATAAATATATTTAATTATTTGTACTTTAGACTTGATGTGGCAATATCGTCAGCGCAAAGATACACCTGGGCATTAAAAACTAGATAAATTTGGAGCGCTTATTTTTAAAAAAAATAAATAACTATAACTAAAAAATAGTTTTTGGTAGAAAGTACCTAGCTTCATTTTGTTCAGTAAGACTAGGTTAAAGATATCAATTTAAGAAATTCTTTAAATTTCTTACTTAATAGTACATAGATTGAGGTAATAGAGCTTATTCTAAATAAATTTATATTAATTTCCAACATTATTCATTGTTAATAGACCGATATTTAAACACCGTAGTATAATAAATTTACTGTTGGTGACATTTGAAAATTTTCTCCTGCAATCCTACGTTGAAAATATAAAATATACCCCATTTAAAATTTGATTCTTGCGAAATATGTATCTAATTTGTGTGGGAGTAGTTGTTGTCCGTAAGGAATTGATTAAATTGAAGAGGTAGTTTTGGTTCAGTGTTGATATACAAATATATTTTTTTTCATGAAATATACAATTTTTTACCGTCTTTTTGGCTTGCATTGTAGCCATCTTCATGGCTATTAACAAAATTAAAATCTCTTGAGAAGAATATGGATTCGGAGACAGTAGTTATAACAATATTATTAGATGTTTTTATTCGTTGGAGTTCGGTCAAGGTAGATCCAAGAAAATACCAATTTAAAAAATGTGCGCTGTTTTTTTTATTCTAAATGCAAATTAAATTCACATAATTACGAATTTTTAACACTTTACCAATTTTGGGAGTATATAGCTTTCTTACTGTGGAACTTAGAGGGAAAGGAAGTAAACGCCAAAAATGTATGAGACAATAAAATGACCCCTTGAGAATTATAATTATCTGAGTGAGGGGGTGAGAGGGGGGATGAGAGAAAGAAGGTGGGGAGAAGGTTAATGAGAGAAGGTTTGATAAGGAATGGTGGTGGGAGGAGGTATGAGGGTGAGAGAGCGAGAAATGGGGAAGGTTAGAGATAATTCACTTAAACACTTGTGGAATTTAGCTAGTTTTAGTCACAATTTCTGCATATTTAATTTATTAATGAGTTCCTTCAAGGCCCGCTTTGATAGTGATAAATGGTATCTCTTATACACAATGGTATTCCTAAGTAGACAACCTGGTTTAATATAAACAAGTCAGTCATTTTTTTTTCAGGTTTTGCAGGTGTTCTGTATTCCATTTTTATTCAGCACAGTAATATCATTTTATAAGTAACTTATTTAAACCATTCATTTTTACTGAATTACTCTTTGTTACTTAGTGTTTTTTTTTCCCCCTATTTTCAGAGCCTATCATTAACATTCATTTTCACTGTATTTGGAATAGGCTTATATTCAATGTAGTAATCTTCTGGAGATGAACAGTTTTTATACGGTCGGTGTAATACATGAGAGCATAAATTTAATATTTTGATATCGGATCGATTTACTGTAACGGTGAGGTTTTATAAAAAATATTAAATTTCNAAGAATCCTTCAAGATTTTTATCAATGGTCGAGTAATGCCCAGTTGTTATGTTATCCCTGTTAACCTGAACTGCTCAGCTGACATGTATAACATACACTAACCTACCAGACTGTTTGTTGTGACGTTAGAGAGTGACTCGAGCGGAGGTTTCAGGCGATGACGACGAGGAAGAGCTGGCCGAGGCGAGCGAAGTGAGCGACGACTGTCTGCGCTGCATCTGCCAGGCCGTCTCCAAGTGCGACACCGCACCCAAGTGCACAAGAGGTGGGGCGACCTGCGGGCCCTTCAGGATATCCTGGCCCTTCTGGGCGGACGCGGGGAAGCCTGTCCCACCAGACGCGGAACCCGACTCCACAGAAGGTAAATCCGCCGTTCACTCCGACGTTCCGAAGGGGGATTTCGCAGGATATTTCAGTGCGACCAATATCCGAAGGCCTCTCAAAGCTGTCTGAAAACTCTTTAACGGAGAGCAATGTGCACGATACCTGGCAGTTTAATGGACTCCAGGCAGCAAATGTTCTCAGATCTGGAATATTCCATACACTATATAGCTTCTGTTGAAGTGTTTTAGGACAACTCCGAGGGGCCTTCAGATATTGGGCTGAAGTACTGACAGTAAGTTAGTGCTGTCATACCTTCCATTGTCCGTCTTCATTGGTTTCTGCAAACCATCTGTTGGCGAGCGCTTTCGGACATTGTCCATCTTCTGGCCAAATACCTGCGTTCTGTATTCAACTGCGTTTGTATTCTGTGAGTTAAGTTAATAATCCATAGGCTGACACAAACACATTTACAAAAAACTTTCGGAACACTTAGAACACTTCAATAAAGGAGATAACAACTAATCCCTGCCTCAACCAATACCTGGAATAATGGACTCTGACCCTGATAACTCGTACGTGTGACAGACCTTATCGCCGACAAAGCAACCTTACATCTTTACCTGACACACCCAACTAACTCACAGAATACAAACGCAGTTGAATACAGACAGTGACAGTGAACACATGTATTCGGCCACGAGGATAAATAATGTCCGAAAGCGCACGCCAACAGAAGATGGTTTACAGAAACCAATGAAGACGGATAATAGAATGTATGATAGTTCTATATTCATTGGTGGTGGAAATAACCTCTTAGAGTAAGTTAGTGATTAACAAGCCTGATTGCATTAAGTCAGTGATTAAAAAACCTGATTGCAGTAAGTTTATGATTAACTTGAGTAAGTGATCAGAAAACAATAGAGCATCTCATGACTCTTAATTACTTTACCATAAAATATTTACACCTCCCCCCCAAAAAAATATAAATCTAGTTTCTATCCAATCATGTTTTAAGTTTAAGGGTCATTTTCTCTGAACAGTCTTTGAAGCCTTTTCGTACGAATGGTTGAACGAAGGTTGTTTTCATAAAAATGTTTTCCACATTTTCTTATATCTACTTGCATAAACCTAATGGATTAACATGGAATGCATTACTACATTGATTTAATACATACATTAATGGAATACATTACTTAAATGATTCATTTAAGATGGATATAAATGAGAGTGGGAGAGGTGCCTGTATTCAAACCATTTAAATACCTTATTTCACAGACAAGTGGCATATCATCCTAATCCATTAGCCCTGACTGTCCTCCAACTCCTACCCCTACAACCCTTCCCGTCGATTCAAACGAAGATGGCCTCGTGACCTCCTTGCAATATAATAAACACAGTCTGTAAATAATTTGAGTGGTGTCATTGGTCACCTTCTCTCCTCATGCGATTATCGGTAAAATTTATTTTTATTTTGTTCTTTGTTTTTCATTGTAATCAAATTACAAAATGTTTTTATTTTAAAATAAATGTAATAAATA